>VXBL01004612.1:250277-273186 GCA_013400195.1 Aramus guarauna | reverse complement strand
AAAAAAAAAAAAAAGAACATAGAAGAGGAACAATGGAGATGAAAGAGCTGGGGACAGAGAAGCTAAGAAGACCAAAAGACAGAGCAGGGATCCCTGGACATAACAGCAAGAGACAGACTCTGACTGTAAGTAAGGAGTAATTAGAGGAAGAAATGGAAGAATCTGGGAGAGGGTGGAGGTGTTTGAAATCATCATAGTGTTAGTGTGTGGAAAGGAAGCCAAGAAATGCACATCCTAATTTTTATTTTTTTTTTTTCTGTCTGCTGTGAGACCTCCCAGCAAATCAAATGCTTTGCCCAACACTAGGGGTCATCCACCCCACTTTATACTTAGATTGCAGAGAGAAAGCTGAAATATTAAGACAGATCAGGCCACTCTGAATGCCACACAGTACTCTTACTTTTAGAGGAGAGCTTGTGTGGAACTGACATGTGTGAAGGCTCAGCACTTCTGAAGACCAGAAATGTCAAACAGGGAACCTGGAGGATAAAGAGCTATCACCCAGTGACCAAGTTTGGAAGAGTGTAGTGAAAGTGGCTAGCTCGGTGCTTGCTGGAAATTGGGGACAGAATTTCTGAACTGCTTTAAATATGAGATTATTCTGAGTCCTATCACACGTCTCCCTGGTTTTAACACCCCCATCAAACACATCACCAGTTAGCAGAAACAGGTTCATCTACTCTATAGCCCTGACTTACTCATAGAGCAAGAAACAGTCTACCTTGTAGCAAACTAAATCTGGCAGTTTTTTACGTGAATTTGCAATATCTTTTAAAATAGTTATCACTGAATATAATACTAAATATTTATGCAATTGCAGTAATGTATGTTTGTGTTCTTACACACAGTGGAATGAGTGAAGTTTGACTCTTCTACAGGTGTGTATGTCATATCCTCCTTGCCATTTTATAGTTTGGGATCCAAATTCCCATGTCAGAAATTTTCTTCATAGCTTTTAGTATTTAGTGTTATTGCTTCCTTTGTGGGTCATTAAAGTGAAATAGGAGGATGCATGTGTAACGATGCTTTCATATTTCTAGAATTAATGATGTTTGAGAGGAAAATAGATATTTTACAAGCATGGAACTGTTCCAGAGAGAATATATTCTGTTGTGTGCTAACAAACTACAATTCATTACACACTACTTGGATGAAATGATGTAGAGTAAAATGCTTTTGGGGAATTGAAATAGCTTCCACTTACAGAGAAGACCAAATTTCAAAGCAATCATGGTGTTTGATCTGGAGGGAAAAAGTATACTATGTCGGTACTAAAGATCAATAAATATAGATATTTTATATACATACACATCCACAAATGTAGATATTTATAGATTCTCACTCTCAATTTGTAAAATCTCCTGTGTAAATCTCTGATAGGTTTGAAGTACAGCAGCTTTTTCTTGGATATGCAATATCATAGAAGAAAGTGTTTTAAGATGTCATTTCAATGTTATATTTATTTTCTTTACCTCAAAGACAGTTACAAAGTTTAAAAAGGGGATATTTGTATGTGCTGAGTAGCCCTTTCCTCTGGAAGACCTTAATAATTTGCATACTTTTAGTCAGAGAAGAACCTGCCTTGAAGCATGGGAAAGTTAATACACGAGCATCTGTAGGAAGCATCATGATTAGGATCATCATCCTTTGACAGGATATGGAAATTCCTGATTGTTGAATAAATGTTATCATAAAAATATCTTATATTTAATAATTTCCTTGAATCTTGTTGACGTTTCTTGAGCTCATTGAGGAATATAAATTATCTAACAGTGGTTTGAGATATTCTGACAAATCTCAATCTGCCTACTAAACTCCTAAGTGGGCCACAATCTATTCACTGGTGAATAAATTATTTTAAAAATAGCTTACTTAGGAAAGGAATTATGCATTTGTGTTTAACATTTAATCTACTTGAAATTTAATTTAATTTAATCTACTATGAAATTAAACTTCATTTTTTGAAAGAATTATGTAACTAAAAAAAAAAGTTCTGATCATTAACAAATTAAGGAATCATAAGATTTTCCCCTTTCAGTCATAGGCTGTATTTTTCTCCATTTTCCCCATCATTGTAACAAACACAAAACACATTCTACGATGTTGTGGTGGAACATATTTCCATTTCCTTACTTAAAAAACACTGTCGGATAGTCCAGACTTTTAGCTCTTCAAACAAAACTTTTAGTCTGAAGTACCCTTCTCTCTGTCCTGCACACTGCAATCCTCCAACCAAAATAAACCGAAAACACATAATAGAAAATACAGTATGGCCCTGAAGAGGTATTGTATGTGAACAGATTTATTGTTAGGTTTTTCTTTTTGAAAACAGGGTTTACATTTTCAGTAACTGAATAGAATTTAGGACAGTAGCAGAAAAATATTGTGTAGCAGATTGAGGTTTCTCTGTGTTTATAAAGAAAACATCAGGCTATAAATATTTCAAAAAATCACTTGAAATAGAGCTGTCTTTGCTAAGTATACTTGTGATGTTACCTTATAAGGATGTACATGTGTCTCTCTCTCTCTTTTATTTGCTCCCACCTAATTAGTAAAAGTAGCTAGCTTTTTAAGTGGTATTGAGTTTCTGGAGGCAGGTGTCAATCTGCCACTTTATTCAGACCAGAGTAAAGAGGGTGCTGGGATTTGAAAGAGGACAGTTAATGGAGACACTATTGACTGTCAAATGAGGTTTCTTGCTGTTTCAGAGCTGTCATCTGTTATCATCTTCAGAAGAGTTGTCTCTTTATCCTGCTTCCTTTCTAAAGGATGACAATATCTGTTACATGTTTTCTAAGGATTGTATACTTCCTTAGGGTGACAGTATGCATTACTTGTTCTTCCCCTTTTTCTTTTGGGAAGGAATTTTTGGTCTTATGGAGTTGGCTAAAGTCAGAGGTTTGAATCCCAAACTCCTCAATTTGGACTTGGAAAGCTGATAGACACTTCAATGTCTTCCTCTGCCCTCAGTCATGTGTTAGAAAGGCCGTGACAGATAGGAGGGCTACTTGGTCTCTGTAACCAGTGACTCCTTGCCCTTGGGATGGGGTTACCAAATAGACGGTGGATTAATACCCACAGATAAAGATCACAGCTCAAGACCAGATCTGTTTATCTGGCTGCCACCAGTGAGTGTTGGCTTTCACACAGTAGGTAGAATTGGCTGAGGTAAATTTATCTGTTATGGTAACAGTTATTAAATGGAGCAGTTGCCTGCTTTGTAGAGGAAACTGTGAAAGCATATACTCATATCATTCAAACATACATTTGCAAAATACGTGAATACTATATCAAATACATGCAGTGATTGTAAAATGGTAAAACAGATTTGCTCCAGAAAGGCTAAATTCGGCAGTGTCATGTCTGAGAACACCAGGTTGCCCCTAAGTCAGACCAAGTTAGAGTAAGAATGGAGGTGAAGCTAAGAATGTGTCATTCAATTTAAAGCTTGTGCTGTTCTGAATTATATTTGAGTGAACATTACTGATTTAAAAACATTTATAAAATACTCCCTCAGAAATGCCAAAATGCAGTGTTCCTACCATGATACAGTTGAACAAAAAATTCTAACTATATTTTTAAAATACAGTGTTTGAATAGCTGTTTTAAACAGTACAACCAATACGGATATCAGGAACAGCCACTGACCTGGGACTTACTGTAAGATGAATAAACAGCTCTCATCATTCTCCTAAGGCTCTGAATGACCTTACTGAGCTGAGAGACAAAACTGGGTACAGAATACAAATCCTACCAGATTGTTGGCAAGCTGAATACATTTAAATAGACACATAATGCTGATGTAGCTCTCTTATCAATGCTGATTTACCTCCACAAAAATGCAGAATAAAAGAATAACAACACAGACAAAAATAGGCATACATGAAATAAGTGAGAGAGGAGATAGGGTGAATAAATAAATGAAAATGTAGAATAGAAATCACACTTCATCAAGCAAGTACTAAATCAGAATGGAATCTGGTTAATCATATCTATAAAAGGTACTGTGTCATGATGACAGTGACTTAGGATATGCCATGAAAGCATATTCATAGAGTCAAATTCTGCTCTTTGCTGGAGGTTTATTCTTTTGGTTCAACAGAACTAACATTTTGCCCATAATAACATTTGGCCTCTAGACTTCTTTCATATCTTGCAGTACTCAGTAAGGCTTTCAATCAATGAAAAGAGAAATGTATTTTTATGGCTGGTTTTTGGATGTGGCTATGAATTAAAGTCACTTAGAAATATATTTCCCTTTCCTTTTATTTTAAGATTTACACCAAAGTTCTTTGTGTCTTCTCATGAGATTGGTTTATATATTTATTCTTATGACTAGCTTACCAAAAAATGTCAATGGCAGAGTACATGGAAATTGTACTAGAAGTGTAATCAATAATGGATTTCTTTAAAGTTGTTTCCCCTCCCAGTCCTCAAACCTTTAATGCTTGAGAGTAAAGAGCACTCTTGGGTTGCCAGGAACAAGAGCCCAAGACTTTAGGATGAATTATCTGTATCTCTTTGGCAAGCAGAGATGGACAGAAACTACTTGGCCGTCTCACAGCTTTTATTCTTTTACTGTCTTCTTGCAGTAAGCTTAACAGCACCAAGAGAAAACTCATACTTCTTCCCAAGTCTCACCACTTGTGCTTGCAGCACTGCTTCTAAGAAGGCTTCATTGTTGGATGAGGTTATTTTCTGGAAGAATGATGAGCTGAAGCTGTACTTGAGCAAGACAATTCTGCATCCAGAAAGCAAGCTAGGAAGCTCAGTGTAATCCCTTCTGGCTGAAAGGACACCTTACAATCATTTATTTCAATAGCCTAGAAGCACTCAGGAATTCCTTGCTGCTTGCACATCTGTTTGCCCAGAGAATAACTCCTGTCATCTGTGGTAGGTACAAAGATACCATCACCACCAGGTGAATGATGGTCTTGGTTCCGTATCAATTTGCATTTACTGCAGAGCTTTTGAAATCACCCTCTTGCACAAAACAATGCCAGGTCCTCAACCTGATGAGTGACTGCAGCTGCACTAAAGGGAACTGAAGGCCTTGGAAAGGACTGTTAAATAGCAGATAGCTTAGGGATTTTTTCAGAAATAACAGGTTTGTAATATTTGTGGCATATTAAGAAGTCTCTGTCTCTCCTTCCATTGTCCGACATCATGTTTCTGTTCCCCATTGGAGGTTTCCACTCTCCTCATGTACAGCACAGCCATGCAAACAGTGCTCTGGGGTGAGCTGAAGGGGTGGAAACCTCTGGCAGGAAAGTGAGAGCAATTGGCTGATGGAAGAGGCAAAATCTGATCTGCTGATGATAGAAAAGAAATTTTCTCTGTTAGTAGCCCATCTGTTTTATGAAGATTGCTGTGTGCCAAACCCACCAGCTGTGTGGTCACAGAGACCACAGGAGGTGGCCCATTGTAAGGGAACAAGGAGAGACAATCCAATCAGACACTATCTGGTTCACATCCTATTTTCCTTTAAATTATAAACATATCTGGCAACAAAGCCAACACCACCAGCCATTCTCTCTGTCATTACTGTAAGGGCAAGCACTTCTGCTCCCCATCTCCAAGGGGCAGTACAGTTACTTAGGGGTCTGCCAGCGATGCAGTGGAGGGATATTGCACAGTATGCTTTGTTACAGGGGCGTGACAGAGCAGTGCAAAACAAAGGTCTGTTGTTGGTCGTGCTGTGGCTACTGTGTGGCAAACTCTGCAGGAAGAAGAGCACAACAAGCAAGGGTGGTATTGGTTTCTAACATTTTATTTTACTGTGTTTCACTCAAAAGATCTGAGTACCCTGTCTTTTGAAGGGTTACCATGTTCTAGTTTGGTATTTCTAGTCTGAGAAACTGTTGTGGTTTAACCCGGCAGGCAGCTGAAACAACCAGTCACAGCTCCCTCCCTCGCGCCCCCCCTTCGCCTCTGTAGTGGGATGGGGGAGAAAATCAGGGGGAAAAAAAGGGTAAAACTTCTGAGTTGAGATAAAGACAGTTTACTAGGACAGAAAAGGAAGAGAATAATAATAATGATGATAAAAGAGTATATAAAACAAGTGATGAACAGCACAATTACCCCCCACCTGCTACCTGACACCCAACTACTTTCCATGCTGTAGTCATGTCCCTGACCAGCTTCCCCCCAAGTTATATATGGAGTATGATGTCATACGATATAGAACGTCCCTTTGGCCAGTTTGGGTCAGCTGTCCTGGCCATGTCCCCTCCCGGCTTCTTGTGCACCCCCAGCATCCTTGCTGGCAGGGCTGTATGGAAAGCTGAAAAGTCCTTGACTTGGTGTAAACATTGCCGATCAACAACCAAAATGTCAGTGTGTTATCAACATTATTCTCATCCTAAATCCAAAATGCAGCACTATACCCACTACTAGGAAGAAAATTAACTCTATCCCAGCTGAAACCAGGACAGAAACTGGAATTCCCCTGGACTCTTGCCAAGGTTCATTAAAGGAAGAGGACAGGTAATTGCAAATCAAGCCTTTGGCTGACCTGCAGTTCTTTCACTCTTGGCTAAATGGTCTTGAATCTGTAGTAATTTTTTATTCTTATAGTAGAATTCAGGAACAATGTGTAGGATAGTATAAGTGAGACTCTTTTCCCTGTTGTTGGGTCTTCTTAAGCCCTCTTTGTTTCAAGATGTAGGGGAGACTACGTTGGTGTAATCCACAGACACTTGGTAGGAGGTGGGATGTTTCAGGGAAAGCAGTGTTATGTACAGTAACGAGGAAGTGCTTTTTAAAATGGAACCCAGCATGTTCTGGGGAGTAATAGCCAAATTATTATCCATGTTTGTTTGGGTCACCATTGAGCAGCAGTGGAGATGAGGACAGTTAATAAATGCTTCTCATTTGACTGAAAACACCTACTGAAATGCTGCTTCTTAGTGCCCCAAAGGGGTTGAATGCAAGTGGGAATGATCAGTGAGAATACCTAATGAAATAAAGAGGTTGAAAGGCATTAAATAAATCATGTAATATTCATTTGCTACTCCTTTCTCAAAAGCATTGCCACTTGTCTTGCTGTTGTTGAAATTTGGATTCATAAATCCAGTGCAAATATCTTAACCATGTGTGGTGCCGGAAGTAGCTCAACTTGTTATGTCTTTTAGTCTATGTTCCTCTCATGAATCAAGGTTATCAAATATCTGAGAGATAGGACTGCAGTGTTTTACAGTATTAGGAAATGTAAAAATATGATACCTCTGTGAAACATTACAAAGATGGTTACTCCAGCATAACCTGCAAAAAGTCTCTAAGACTGTAAAGTCTTAAACTGTTTGAATTATGAAGTGATTGGGGGAGAATGGGGAAGTATGAGGTAGGAAGAGCTGAAGAACAGATGAGTGCCAGGAAAGGCAGAGGCAGCAGGTGAGATGTCCCCTGTGATCAGCAGAAAGTGGGGTATCCTTTGGATCACTAACTGGCTGAGCAAGGGGGGAATACAGACAGTGATGTTTGCAATATGTCTGAGGCCTTTCACTGGTAAAACACCCCATGAAGACTTAATTTGAAGGCTGGGGTCAAGGGGTAAATTGATCTTTTTGGTAACTGCATGAACCTTCAATGCATTTGGCCTATATTAGGAACAACAGGTGAATTGAAGAGAGCACAATAACTCTACTTGACAAATGCGATATCGGAGCTCTGCAGGGAAATTATAGCTGATATGTTTAGCAGTTCTGATTTTAGATTTGTGACTAAACACATGCTGTTAGTTTTAGTTTATATGTGGAAAAAAATATAACTTGTTGGCTGGGGGAAAAATATTTTGCTTTAGTTGCCAAGATAGATATATCACAAGCAAGCATTCTTTGATGCTTACAGAGATGATTATACAGCCTGCAGGCAGAGAGCATAGACTGGTCTTGCTATGGTACGACGTCGGGCTGAATGAAATACTCTTTTTCTGTAGGTCTGCTGGTGGGGTTTGAGCAAAAGATCCTCCTATGCAATGGCTTAAAAAAGAAAAAAAGAGGAAAAAAAAAAAAAAGAAGCGGTGAAGTTCATGAAGATAAGACTGCTGTGACTGAGAAGGAGTCCAGGTGACCCCTACTGCCAGGACCTCACACACGTTTCAGAGCACTTTAATTACTGATGAGTGCCATTTCAAAGCAATTTCTGTGGGGCTGCATTTCAATATATGTGTAGAGAGAGACAAGGAGAGATTGACTTAGAGAGAATGAGTGACAAACTGGCTCTCATTTTTAAGTGAAGATGTGACTATATTTTCTTATCTCCTTTCTCTGAGGTGAACATAAAAACTTGATGACAATAAAGTTCTGTCACATTTTCCTGCTGTAAATAGGATTTCTGGTCATTTCAATGACCACACAAGTACTACCTTGTAGAAATAGCAAAAAAATTGGTTTATTGTTAGAAGTACAAAGTGGAGAAAAATTATTATGCTATCTATATAATCTGTGTAGTATTCAACAAGGCTTTAAAAAGGACTAGTGTTGCATGCTGGGTTTCAGCTTGTTTAACAACTAATTATGTGATTTGTCCCAGAATGTTAAAATCAGATGGAGGTCTAAGCTTAGACTATTTTTTTGGGAATGGGTATTCTTACCCAAGATGAACATAGTAAAATGTAATGCCATCTATGAAACATGCTGTTTTAACTACTCTTTTGCTTAAGTTCACCAGCTTGTATGCATACTCTATTTCATAGCTATTGTTATTGTTATTCTGCAGTTTCTGTGAGGAGTGTATGTTTTCCTATTATTACTTCAAGTTGATTTTCATAACTTGTTTAAAATTCCAAGGAAGGAGAGAATTTTTCCGCTTTGTCAAATGCATGCAGTGCACTTGCTCTGAAATGCAGACAGCAGCGAAGATTTCTCAGTTCAGAATTCAGCTGATAATTTATTCTTATCACTTTGCTCTTTCACATGTGTTGGCTCTGCTGTGCTGACAAAAGTTAACAACTAGAGAGGCAACAGTTGCAAAATATTCTAGGAATATTTATTCCCATGTATAAATGAACTTACATTTGCCATTTGTATAATTTTTACATCTTCTAGTTACTTAGGTGTTCAGGGTTTGTTGACATGTCTGTTCCTGGGAATGAATTCCCAAGCACCAGCCTACACAGCAATCAATCTTAACTGTGCACCGGAAATTTCTTGTGTCAGATATGCTTAATCTTTCTTTCATGATAATATCAGATAAGTACCAACCTTACACTGAAAATTTAAGTAAGATGAAGGTCAAAGGCAAGTTCACCACTTCCAACAAATCAGTGAATGGACAGCTCAGGTAGTGGTAGGCTTTAGTATCTATTTTATACATAGTTAAGCATAGTGGCAATGGAGGGCAGTGGGCAAGGGGCTGTGTAGTAAAACGTTATTTTTCTGATAAGTTCTCATAGTATGTGATAATGGCTAGTAACACCAGTGGAATTGCTAGCCACTAGTCCTTATTATTAGTAAGAGCATAAAGGACTATAAAGATAAGGTAACTGGAAAACTTATGTTTATCTTTTTTGTTTCCCCAGTTTTGTTCTTTATTTGTTACTTGCTGTAACTCCAAAGCACATCTGAAATGGCAATTCAGACATTCTCTGATAATAGGAAAGCAACAAGGCAAAAAAAGAAACTGAATGAAGTTTCCTTTTTTCTTCCTTGTGTTTCTTTATGGGAGAGGAATAAACAAATTTGGCTTAGTGTTAAAACTAAAATGAAAAATTGATATTTGTATTCTTCAGAGGTATTTCAAATGCTTAACATCCAGAGAAGGACAGGCAGCTTACTGCTTCTGAGTAGTGTTTCTGTAGAGGGATGGATGCAAGAAGAATGCGCCTGACACTGATTTTTTCAAGAGGGAGTAGCTGAAGACAAGTAACCATGAAAATTCCCTAAATATTTTGATTCTCAAATTGTTTGATTAGGGACCCTCCATATCGGCATCTAGGTCTACACAGGTGCCTAGAGAGAAGGCAGAAGTCTCCCAGATGTTCACCTTACTGAATACAGCAGGGCTTGGACCTGAAATCAAGGACCAGACAATGCTCTCATTGACCTCTCTCATGGGCTTTTTTTCTATTGTGAAAATACACGTGAGAGGACAGATTTGAGAAATGATGCTGTGGCTTGTGCTAGCTGGCAGATGGGGTTGGTGTGAGACTTCATGATCACCATAAAAGCAACGTTCCCACCATTCTTTCTGAGGGCAAGACATGTGGTCTGGTCACAGCTAGGAATGATGCCTTTGCATCTTGGTTTTGAAGGATCATGGTAGCTGCTACTGCACGTTACAGCCTAAGAAAAGAGAGTCAGTGTGTTTGTGTTAGGACTAAGGAGATGCAGAAGCAGTCTTTCAGCTGTTGTTCAGTAACAGGTTCTGCCCCTGCAGAATATGTTTGGAGGAAAAAAGAGCTACAAAATTCAACACATCTAGTTCAGGTTTTGCTGCTGGATAAAAAGAAGGTGATGATAAAGGGTTATTAATAGTAAAGAAATGGATTTTCACTCTAAAATGCTGTGCTTCAAAAAATAACATTGATATTATTGAGGGGGAAGTCAGAAAAGTATTTACTGATGGCTGAATGAGCATTAACAAGATTCTGCAATTTACTTGCACAATACTTGTAAATGTGTTAAAAAATGAAAAGCACTTTAGCATATTAGGGTGATTATTGAAGCATCACCTGAGGGAATTATAATCTTGAACCATTTTAGTGAAATGCTTTAAACTGCCATGAAGTGAAATTAATCTGCTTATAAGAAGAGGGATTAGCTCACCATAATGTGAAAGATTTACCTTCTTGATTGCTTTGCAGAGCTTCATGAGAGGAACAAATTATTTTTTTCTATTAAATAAAATTATGGGAACAGGACTTGATTCCTGGTTTCTGAGGATAAACAGAAGCCAGAAATATACATATACCGTGATAAAAGGTTATATATATTCTGTAGACAAGAAAGCACAATCAGGAGTATAAGAGATTGCACCTCCATTTGCGACAATAAGTAGAAATTATAGAAGCTTTCAGAATACCTTTGTTTCACTTGTTTGCCAGAAGGCCAAATTGGCTGTGCATAAAAGGAATTCTCTTAGCACTCAATAGTGAGTAAAATGAGATGTATATATATTCCTGTTCCCAACCTCTTTTAAGTGAGTAGGGTTAGGGAGGACATTTTGGCTGAAACACTGCACTAATCTGCAGTAATCCACAGTGTGATGCAAGTTAGAGCCCTTCCAAGACTGTCTGTTGGCCTTGATGTTAGAGAGTATCTTTTTCTCAACATGTCCTACCTTGTGCAGCTCACAGTTTTTGCTTAATGGCTAGTTAACTATTTCTAAACTGCTGTATTTGTTTGCCATGTTTGATCAATAGTCTAGGCAAACACTTTCCACATGTTTGTTATATTCACTCCAGCTGTTCCGTGTTATGTTGATCGGTCACATAACTCACAGCACTATTTCTGTTCCTTGATAGTATGACCAAAAATATTTAAATCAGAGAAAAAATCCATTATGTAACTAAAAATGGGCATCTGATTTATTCAGATAATCATTGTTTTGCCAAATGTTTAGGGTTTATTTATATGTGTATAATAATAAAAAAAAATTCCTGATCATCCATTTCATTTGTAAGGATGTAAATTTGCCAGCATTTTCTTCTAGAGCAAGTCATTAGTATAATGAATTTGGCTTTGCTTTGGGTTTGTTGGAAACAAAACTGAAGATGAGATTGCTTAAATTTAATTTTTTTTGAGTAGAGCAATTAAGTATCCAGGAAATTATAAAGATAAGCTTAAAGTGGACTCTCTTTAGCTTTAATTGGTGTGAATCAAGGAAAAACAACTGGCTACAACATCTATACTCTGTGAAAGAGTAGGTTGGTTGATGCTAAAATACGTATTTTTTCATGCCCAATGGAGTTGGCATTTAATGTTACACTTTAAAACATTTTCCTTGGAGTAAGTCATTGGATTGTTATCCAAGATAATGAGTCAAAGTAATTGTTAATGAAATTTCTTATTAGTTCACTCGGAGTTCAGAAAAAAAAAAATTGGCCCTACCACTACTTTCAGATTTGAAGTTTAATGAATGAAAGTGAACCAGAGTAAATCGCTTGATTTTTATGCTACTTGGGTTTTGAATTATTCTCAGTTCAAGAGTGACTGGTGAGGGAGCTACATTAATTTATTTTTTTTGTTATGGAATTACTTGTATATGTGCTTTCAGTGACAAACCATTTCTAAGGGAGCAGGTAACATGAACACAGATGCTTTAGGGCAACAAAGTAGAAGCTAGTGGAATGAGAACATGAAATAACTCCTAGGACAAAGGAAGTTAGCATTTCAGTTGAGAAAATGAATATCTCTTTCCTCTGGAAACATTTGCCTTCAGAGGACAGACTTTTCATTAATAAAGATGTCCCTTGTTAACAATGCTGACCTATAGCAATCCTGAAGGTCGAATAGTAGGGTGTGCGCAGACCTGTGGTGTCTAGCAAGGCTGGAGAGCTGTTTATCTCTATAATTGATGTTAATAGTGTTTGTCTTTTAATAGTCATGGTAAAGTCACTGGAAGCAGATTGTTCCCTGTCTCTAGGCAAGATGAAGCAGGATTAAACTCCCATGACTAGCAGTACACAGCTGGATTCTGGGTGTTATGGTGAGTAGACCTCAGGTGCGTTATCCAATCTTCCACCCAGTTTCAGGTGTGTAGAGATGGTGAGAAGTGGAAATAGCAACAGCTGGACAAGTGGAAAAATATGGGCAAGTTGCAGACTTGGTGAGGGACCTGAAACAGCAGTTCTGCCTCTAACAACTTTTTACACAGAGATGAAATTCACAACTTGTACCACCTCCTAACATTTCTAAAATGGCCCAAGATCCTCCAGAGAAATTGCCTATGTAATATTACTGTTTAGATATGACGCAGAAGGAACCCATGCACATGTACAACTAGATAGAGAAAACAGTGAAATCTTTCATCTATCATTTTCCAAAACTCTGGGATATTTTTGTTGTATTACAGCAAAACAGTATTTATTGTTATGAGGCATCTGTGGTGAATGCCTTCTCATGGTATTTAACTTCAAACAAAACAAGTAGGGTCTGGAATTTTTCCCCAGAAAACGTGGAGATCCTGAGGCACCTTCTTCAGCTGCTTTAATTACTACATGATACTGCTTTATTCATTTCATGCTCAAAGAGGAACAGGCAAAGATGTGCAGCATGAGACACTGGCTATTACAGAGTTTTTAAAGGAAAAGTTCCATTACATAGACAAAATGGACTTTCAACCAAAAAGACTTATTTTTCCACCCTGAGGGAAGGTTTTCATTACTGTTTGTCAGCATTGATGAGCAAGCTGGGTGCCACTAACTTTTTTAACTCAGTTTTGAGCATCTGATCTCTGTCAGGACACAATTGTTCCTGACGTACATTAGCAACAGTGGGATTGCAGTCAAGGCCTGGCAAAAGAACAGATCAGTGTTAACTTCCCTGCTTACTTTTTATCCTCTAAGTCTCATCTGCAAAGGAATCATTTTTTCCACTTTCCTTCCTGAAAATGGAGACAGTGTCTGCTTCTCTTCAGCCCACCACCTCCAGGTTATGTTGCCAGATGATGACTATCAGATCTGTCACTGAGCCATGATCTATCTCTGGGAAGTCTCATGGCACTTTCTAGTGGTCAAATAGTACAGCAGAGACATCAACAGAAATAGTACTACTATCCAGGAAACCTTATTCTTTTGTTTTATTTGAACTCTGACCGTGGGAAGCCACTTACTTTGTACTTGACTTTGGTCACAAGGGACTTGCTTTTTGGCATGTGTTGGTACAGTTCCCACAGTGATATGACCTCCTGGCATGCCACATAGACCAGATGTGTGATGCCTGAAATTTACATCCTTACCTAATGATATTTAACATCTTCTAAATTAAGAAATGAAAACAAAAATTACAGCAGGGTGAGCAAAAAATAGTTTTCAGAGTATGGCAAGGAGACAGATATTTGGGGTTGCCATTTATTCTAGAGGGCCAATAAACATAATTTTTGATGGGTAGGTTCTCAAAGAGAAACACATGGCACAGAGACAATCTGCATCACTCAATCACAATTTTTAACGTCTTTGGATGAAGTCTTTCACTGACTTTAGCCTTTGTGATTCAACACCACTGTTAAAATATATAGAAAATATATACCTATATACAAATATATACACACATATGTTTTGCAGGCCACAGGAGACTCAAGTCTAGATGATGAAATATTAACCTAAGCACTCTTTATTCAAAGCTCCAATAATACAGAAAACAATTAACTAATTGAAATTCCCAGAAAACTTGGATAGGTTGATGATGAATTTGAATTGCCTAAGCTCTGTTGGTTTTGGTCCCTCCTGATATTTTGAAGTATATTGTGGATAAAACTGATAACATTCATGCTGAGTTATCTGTTCCCATTAAACCACACTGATACCTTGCAGGGCAGAAAATGTGTCATCTATTAAGTTTCAATCTTTGCTGCTCAGAGTCCTTACAATAACTTTGTGCCACTGATGTTTCACTGGAGTGTTGAAGACTACTTTTGAGTGAGTTCATCCACCATGGAAAAGTTATTATACCCATCAGAAAGGAGTGACTAATCTTGAAAGTTTGTCAGTCCTTGCTCAAGAAATCTGGAGCATTAAGAGTCTAGCCAATAGACACTGTCCTCATTTGTCCCTTCACTGAGTACTAGTCTAGAAAAACTGTGGCAACTTCTTGGTGTCTAAATGCCTGAATCTCTTCCACATGCAGGTGCCAGCTGATTGAAAATCTGGATTTTCAGTGATGTGAGAAAAGGCAATTATAACCATTTAGGGCTTCTCCTTGCTTTGGGGAAGGGGGTAGGAAAGGACAATGCCAGCTTTTGTGGTTTGGAATCAAAATTTGGCTCCTATGCTGTCTCAAGCACAGCAGGCAAGCGCTTTTTCACTGAAACGTGAAGTGTCAATTTTCATATGAGCATTTGTGGATGGTTTGGCATCATGAAAGGTCACTTCCCTTCCTATATTTCCCTTACCTGCTTTAGACAGGAGGACAGTATTTCCCTTACCTCCCTTTCTGTAGGGATTATTCTGAGCTGGAAACGTATGTACCACGTGAGGTACCTGCAGCACAGCCATCTCTCTCCCTGAGAGGGCCCAGGGGCTTAGCATTTGCCCTCTCATGATTCAAAGCAGCTTGTGGTGTACAACAGTTGACTACATGATAAAGCCCCCAGCCCACATTATTTGTTTTTTGGAGACTGGGAGCAGAGAGAAAAAGATGCAAGCTCAAAAAAATAGGTTTGTTTAAGTATTTCTTGTTTTTTTGCATAGCCTCACTCTGTAAGTACCAGTATTGTTGTTTAGCATGTATATATGTTAAACAAAGACAGGAATTTACATGGACACTCTTTTGTTCTCAAAATCAAAGCTTGTAAACAGGACACTTTAAATGTAGTTTCTGTCAAGGCAGATACAGTGTATGTTTACAGTGGGCCAGTAATGATAACTTTGTGGATGGCAAACACTGTGAGGACAATTTATTGGGCTGTGCTCTGCTATATTTTATTTAATACACCCTTTAGTAGCTCCCTTTGTATTTGGGATGTCAAGGGTTGTTCAGGAAGAACCGAGAACTCAGAGTCTGGCCCAGCAGTTTGAATGATATATTCCTTAAAGCATTAGAAATACTTGCATTTAAGATGCTAAATAAAAGGGCTTATGAACAACAGAAATATGAAATAAGTAGCTTGGCAAATAGCTTCCTTATATGAGAGTGCTTTAGTAAGTGCCATTTGCTTGATTTATGAACACATTTGGCAATAAAAATAATTAGATCTAATAATAAATGTTATATTAGGAAACACAAGAGCTAATTTTACAGCTGTATCCTGATCTCAGTCACTTTGACCTTGACATGCAGTGCAACAATTTCACAGAGTCTTTGTTGCCATTAAGATGATGAAATGTTTCAAAAACCACTGAGAAGGAAAGAGGGGAAGAGAAATGGACTTTCTGTCAAGATAAATCTTTTACCTTTTACAAGCGCCCTGCCAGGGGCATTTGTTCATTCTACTGTCATGATGGTGCAAAGATGAAGAATCATGTTAGAAAAGGGCAAGCATCAAATAAGTGAAAAAGCATCAAAATCGAAGTAACCAGAAAAGCAGATGATCCAGGGCAAAAGTAGAGTTTGGGTGAGAACCTGAAGAAAAATAGGCGAGAATAAAGGTAAAACAGAAGGGGTTGTGAGGCATAGGAGGGGAGACAAAAATAGAGAGAGAATAAGAGAAGGGAGCAATAGGCAGAAAACTCTCAGGAAGCCATTGATCACGTTCTGCATTTAGATACACAGATCAAGACAATCAGCTACCTTAGGCTCAGCCCCAAAGGAAGCATGGATATCAGTTTTAATGGGGCAGCGACCCACCTGAGGGAGAATCAAAGCAAAGACACTGAAATTCAGAAGTGTTGAGGAAATACCTAGGAGAGGGGGAGGGAATACAAGAGAAGTGTTATCTATTTTGTTGTTAAAGAATGCCCTCATCACATAAGCAACTTAAGTGTTTGAAATGTCATATGCCATAGCTTAATGAAATTGCTGGGCATATGTTAGAGGATAGTAGTTTGTGCAACATGAAAGAAAATACATTCAGAGAAGACAAGCAGTTGGAGTTCTTACAGCCTGGTCCACAGCCAGAATCCCTCCTTGTCGTTGAAAACACGTAATGAGAAAAATTTGACCTCTGTGAATTGTGTACAAGGAACATCTGTTCTAAGGAGGTGCTGCTGTTGAGTAGACAGTTTGCTTATGCCACTAAGTTGTTAGTGCTGTCTGCAATTTTCCCCTCTGCATTTGTGAATCTTGATGTTAGTACATCAGTTTGCTTCTATAAAGCTATTCTTGCCTTGCCTTTGGCACAGGAGTCATAAATGAAAACTCACTGAAGCTCTTGGGAACACATTTAGTAATTGCATTAAGTAAATTACAAGTATAGTAATCAAAACACCTCTGTATTGTTCTTGAAGCATACGAATGGTGAAAGCAAGGAGGATAAACAGTGACCAACATATAAATTTCTTAAATGGGGTTCACAACTTCAAACAAACAAACAAAAAATTAACACAGATTCCAATTGGAATGAAATCACTTTTAGTATTTTCCATAAACCTTGATTAGAGAGCCTTGGCCAGTGTTTGTTCGTCTGAGTACTGTGAGTTGCTCCTTTCACCCAAGAGCAGACACACTGCTTTCCTAAATCTGCCTCAGAAATGAGATAACTAGTGGAGGATGAGAGCACAGCCCTCTCTTCAGCAAACCTCCGGCCAAGTCAAACATGCTGTTATTTCCTCTTTGCACTGACCTCGTGTCCTGCCTATGTAGTATCCTTCTGCAGTAATAGGATCAATTGGAGCAGTGGTTTATATTCCCAGCTGCTGCCTGCTGGGAACACTTTATTCCTGCCAATCAGACAGCATGGTCCCCCTTCCTCTCAAAGCTAACTTGAAGGTGTATGAGAGCATAACCATGAGTACATCTTCCCATCCTAAGTCCCACCCACTAGCTGCATGATCTATGAGAGAAATATGGAGTTCATCACCTGGGCTGGGGAGAGATTTACTCTCCCATGCACCCACACAGCTAGTTGCATAGTCTTTTGAATGAAGTATATCTGTGCAACATATAAACTTAATGAAGAAACCTCTGAAATGTTGATTCTCTTGTTGGAGGAGGTGGGCTCCCCTCATTATGTGCTCTGCTTGGCAACACGATATTCTGCATGTATGCTCATTTTGGCAGTGCATAAAAGGATGTGCACGTGCATACTGAAGAGTCAAATGAAACCCCATGGCTTTAATTCTGGAGCAAGATGTTTTGTTTTACTAACAATGCTTATGGGCATTTAATTACATTTTATTGTTTTGTAACAAATTACAGCATTGTCATACTTGGCAGATTTGTTAGAAAAAAATATGAAATCGCAAAAAGGCATTTTAGGGAGGGATGATTCAAGTTCCCATTTATTTCTGAATTTGAAAACAATTCAGCTTTTCTTTATAGTTCTCCTCGTCATCCACTCTCATAAATTCAGAAATGTGATCTAAATGCATCTGTGAAGCAGGGAGGTATTTTCTGCTGATTTATTCAAGAATGTCAGTCTTTTTCAGCACAGGAAAATTAATTAGGGAGGCAAATGATAATAATGATAATACACAGAATAAAAGGAACAATCTAATTTAGAGATTTCAAGTTTGCACAAGGAAGAATGACAGCTGAAGAAGGGTATGAATGAAGCATGAGGAAATCTCATCCCCATCTTCAGCACTTGGAGCCCTCTGCAGCTGAAATGGCAATGGTAATAAGTGGAGGGTGCTCGGGAGGATCAGTTCCTGCCGCATAAGACTTAGTCCAAGCTGGGACAGCACCACACTTTTGATTCAGTTCAGCTCCACAAAACCATGTTGGCTCCTTTGGGGTGTCAGCCCTCGTTCACTGTGGTTCCCACTGCTCTCCCCTTCCTTCCTCCCTTCATCTCTTGCCTTTCCCTGCTCAGGCATAGGTGATTTCTCTAACTGTTCCCCAGCTGTTTTAGCAGAGGGGTCCAGAGAGAAGATCCCAAGGAGATGAGCAAAAGGGATGTGGCCCCATGCCTTGGCCCCTGGGATTTGCTAAGTATTTGGGCAGTGGTCTCTCAAAATCTTCTGTTGTCTCAGAGTAAGCGTGTTCAAGGTCTGTTCAGTTGCCAGATGGTTAATGGAGGCATTGAAAGGAGTTTCAGTTCCCCTCTGGGTGTTCCCCTTCTCGCTGCTTCAGCTAATAGAATAAATCACCATTTCTCTTACTGCCTAAGATTTTGAATGAATATCTAAGTAGCTTCCAACATTTATTTGCCTGGGTTCCTGAGTAAGGGGCTATTAGATCTAAATATTTGTTGTCTGAAAGAGGAGTAGAACTTAGATTCAAGACTCTCCCAGTATTTCATTCACAGTTTACTCTGAAGTCTCTTAAATTTGACTTGAGGTGGAAAGATGATCAAAGCAATTTAGTAGTTTCAGCACAGATAGTCCCAGCTTGAAAACTCAGCTAAATCAGTCATTTCACACCTACTCTTGGCTTCAGCCTTGCTCTTGGCAGAGCATATAAGGTGGTGTTTAAAGGTAATCATCAGCATTAGGAAGGCTGTCTGCCAGCACAGAGCACTGTTTTGAGTGGCTGTATAGGACTTAAGCTTGTGCTATGGATGTTTTAGATGCTAGTACTGCCACCTCTGCGGCACTGTTTTTAAGTCTGGCTCGTATCTTGGAAGATGTGTACGTACTGCCCTATTGCTCATATCTCTGGGAAATCAGTTTCTATTCATATGCAAATCTATAGTTCTGGATGCCTTGGCTGTCCAAGGGATGTCCAATAGACCAGGGATGTCTATTTGCATCTAGTGTATGGATTTTCAAAATAATTTATCCATGTGTGCACAGAATAGAAGGCTACAATAAACCTTATTTTCATTGGGGTTTTTTGTTTGGATGTTTTTGGGTTTGGGTTTTTTGGTGGCAGTTTTTTTCAGAGAAGTCTAATTTGAAAAGGAACATTATATACACATTAGTTAAAAGCCTGATATTTTTCAGTCATAATTTTTTTTTGCTAAATTTATCAAAATTTGTAATGATCTCCATGCAGACTTTGGAACATCTTTCCATTTCTAATGTGTAGGGATATGTGTATTCTAATGTGTAGAAAGGAGGGATATTTCAGAAAGTAGAAAGGAAAGAATGAATATTAGTTAATGCTTTGAAAGCTGCACAAATAGGTAGCTTTTAATCTCTGTATAAAATTCAGGAGGGTAATGAGGACTGAGAATCTATATGGTGTTCCTACAAAAACTGTATCTAATATTCTCCATCTGTAAACCAGTTTATGCCAAACATAGGAAAGATGCAGTTTTATTTCCAGTATATGCATGGATAAAAATGATCCATTTTTATCTCTGACCTATACAGATATTCTCTTTCTTACGGGCAGGATGTAGGTGTCATTAAAAATAAACCATTCTAAATACAGAAAGCTTATAGAGTTCAGCTTTGTCTCCCTATCACTAAAACAGTGTCCACTACAACTCAATCAAAGATGGACAAATTTCAGTAGTTACTGGAACAAGGAGAAAGCACAGAAGGAGTTAGGTCCCAGAAAAAGCTTCATGTATCCGAGGCCAAAGTGCTGGACTGTCTATGTGCAGGGAAATGCCATTGTCTTGAAGGAGGAGAAAATTAAAATACTATTTTTCAAGGACATTGTGCAGCTGAAATCACCATAAGATTATAAAAGTTGATATCTCCTATCTCATGCTAGACAGCATGTTAGAGAATGCATAGCTGCACCTACAAGATAGACTTGTTTTTTACCTACAATAGCAAAAAATCTATCATCTCTGGCAATTTTCAGTCACCAACACAAGTGCCTAATATACCGCAGCCTTGCCTTCTGCAAGTTCTGTGCTGTTTGCATCTTCAGCTAGACAAAAGCAAATCAAAAGTCAGTTGTGCCACAGGATGTCTAATGCCTACACTCATTTGGTGGATAGCTGTAAGAGGCCAGGTATCTCATCGTCACAATCACATGAAACTAGTGATCCCCATTCTCTAATATAATATGGAGGAAAGTATTATAAATTGAATTGTTAAAATTGTAGGATATTCCATACAAGTGACTCCAAACAAAGCCTAGTCTCAACCTACTTCAGTCTGAGCTTCAAGGCTTCATACGTTCCCTTTTTCTCCCCTTTTGTTCCTGTGTCAGAACTGTGTATACTGATTGATTTTTGTTCCAACATCTACAGTGACTGACCTGTGCAGATATCCTCCTAGCTCATATGCAGGATGTAGGTGTCAAAAATAAACCATTCTAAATACAGACGGTTTATAAACCATGCAGTGGGAACAATTACATTTCAATACATTTATGGACTTTTTCTTGAATTGTTGAATGAAGTTTCAGCAATAGCAAAAAAAATCCAACTTATTAACCCTTTGTTGCAGAAGTAAAACCAAAAGCTGATTGTACAGTAAGTTGCTTTAACTGGTGGCATTCTCTGCTGGAGATAAAGCTCTTTAGACAAAAATAGCCTCTTTGTTTACACTACTTGCAAAGCTAAATATGCAAAAAATTACTTCGGCTGGGCTTTCTCACTACAAGGAAAGGCCCTGCTTCGTCCCATGTGTTAATTCTGACTGGAAAGGAAGGAAGTTTTCTGGTCAAGTTGGCAAGCCTGTATGGAATCTTCTCCATCCTGTTCCCTGGGCAAGTAAGGAGCTCCAGGAAAACAGGTTAGGTAACTTTCTTACTAGTGGATAAGATAGTTCCAAAACACAGATATCTCTCTTATCCGATGAAGCCATGTGCCAGCTGCTGCTTAGGATAAACTAAACTCCCAACAAGGATCATAGCCTGTTTTATTAAGTTACCCATAAATTTCAGAACGAGATCTTAATCTACAATGAACTGCTGAGTCATATGTTCCTTAGTTTGAATAAAAGGAAAAAAGTTGTGGTACATAAGGGCCAGACCGCAAAAATGCAATTAGCCTTGTCAGGCCTAAGGTAATCTGATATACAAAGTGCACATAACGCATTATTGGTAAATAAAAAAATCAACATTATGGCGCAGTTCAGGATTCCCCTCCAAGGCACCTACAGAAGGGACTTGCTCTTTCAAAGCATGGTGCATTCTGCAATGGACAGCTAAGCTGCATCCCACAGCATGACTTTGTGTAGAGTCTGAGGGACCACACATTTTCTTTTCCACTATTGCCTTCATTGCTAGTGGTACTAAACAAGAATAACCCTTTTATGACAAAAATTGCTATTGTCCCAGTAATGTTACTGGATATTAACCATGAGACTACATTACACAATCAAAATATTTCATAAATTAGCTGTTGTCATGGATCCTTTTGCAAAACAGTAGACATTCTTAGTAACAAAACCCCCACTTGATTAAAGGAAAATGTTAGGCAAAGATGGTACATAGAGTTGATGTCCAACCAAAAATGCTTAAATCCCCAGGCTGTCAGGAAGTTTGCTGCCCCATTTGAACTTTATCGTTGGAACCAATCTCTAGCCTAAACATTTTGCTTTTTTTATAGTTTTGGTACATAAAGCTCAGGAGACAAAGCCACCAAAGATAAATCAAATGATTTTTCATTTTAATTACTTTTAATTACTTTAGTAGTCAAACAAAATGTGTAGATACTCAGACCTTAAGCCAATTAAGCAATCCTAGTGATACATTCAATGGTTAATAACTTTTTCCTGTAGCTGTAGAATGCTGCAGTAATATCTTAATCCATTCCAATACAGTATAGTAGTGATTAAATAAATATTAAATATGTTCCTCCACCATTTTACCAAAAGGCATGCGTTGTGTACAAAGGTCTCAAGAAGATTTGGAGTCTGCTGTCATCCACATTGCAAGTTTTCTGTTGGCCAGGGAAGATGATGTCCAGAAGGTCTGAGTCAGTGAAACACCACTGAAGTAAATAGAATAATAATTATTTCTTCCACCTAAGAATTAACCTCAGGTTTTTGTATTGCATTTCTTCATCTGTGTTACAGGAAGAATAATATTTCCTTTATCATCTGCTTTATCTATAGAAATTCCAAACTGTGGAAGGTGGGTAATATGTCTTACTAAGTGTTTCTACAACACCCACTATAGTAAAATCTTTACTATTGTAATTTTATCGTAAGGCTAGCAGAAATTGCAGCTAGGAAGATATTCACATTCACAGGAAAAATATGAAATTTCAAGTATCTGTTTGTTCCATAAATCAGTCAAATACAACTTGATATTCCCTAGGAATGAGAACTGCAATTTCAAAATGAGATTTTGTCTTGGCT
>VXBL01004612.1:231757-250241 GCA_013400195.1 Aramus guarauna | reverse complement strand
TTTTTTTTTTTTTTAACATCTATTTAAATAAGATGCTTAGAAATCTGACCACTTTGTGGAGAGGAAGATACACACCTTCAGAACACAGAGCTGGACACTTAGAAACTCTGCAGCAGCTTCTGTGTAGAGATTCCCTCAGGTTATCAGCCTGAGAGCTTTTGGAGCTATATTCTATTAGATCCTTAAACATTACATTCAACCGACCACAGAACATTGCATCAAAGATGTTCTACTAAAAGCCATTTCTTTCTAAATCATCAAAATAAGTTACCTAAGAGAATTTAGGCTTTCATTAAATAACAGTTTCTTATTAAATTATTTTCCAAAATTAATAATATCCTCAATATTCCTAAATGGCCACAATCAGTGAAATGGTTTTATAAAATTTGGCTGTAGTACACCACTGAAAATCCTAAAAACATAAGCCTCTTTCTGCATTTACATGGCACAAGTTCTTCAGATAAGATTAATGAGCAAACTCAAAGTCTGGCAGAACTAATTATTTTGGTGTGGGACTTGACAATTAAATGTATTTATAAAAGTCTAACATTTACTAATGAAGCAGGGGACAAATTAGACACCAACTCATTGTGTTTTTAATCCCAGCTAAAATATTACCAAGCAGGATGTAGCTCCAAGGTGTCTGTGTGAGATTACCATGCATCAGAATATCCTTGTCCTACACATAGCTGGTGTAGAAGTTCCAGCTTAAGCACCCATGACACTCCAGGTTCTTTGTCTGCTAATATGGTGCTCACAAGATTTCTACTCTAAAAAATACTTTTGCTGATAAGTAGAAGTGAACTAGTCTGTAACTTATCATGATGTTTCAGTGGAGTAAAGATATTGAGGAATTAGGTTAATTAAATGTATTTTAACAGGCTCACCAGGCAGCAATGGACCCTTGCAGCAAAAGAGGCCAGTAGTGTCCTCGGCTGAACTAAGAGGACTCCTGCCAGCAGGTGAAGGGAGGTGATCCTTCCCCTCTGCTCAGCACTGGTGAGGCAATACTTGGAGTATCTGTCCATTGTTGGGCTCCCCAGTACAAGAGAGACATGGACATACTGGACAGAGTCCAGTGAAGGCTGACAAAAATGATGAAGGGACCGGAGCATCTCTCCTGTGAGGAAAGGCTGAAGGAGCTGGGACTGTTCAGCCTGAGAAGAGAAGGCTCAGGGGGATCTCAGGGGGATCTGTGTATAGTACCTGAAGGGAAGGTGCAAAGATGCACCTCCTCTTGAAGAAAAAGAAGAAAAAAGAAAGAAAGGAAAAAAAAAAGCATAAACAAGGTTACAACTGCAAGCTTGTAATAGAGGTCATAGATGAGAACAAGGTGATCCATGAAACATCCCCAAAGATGTACCTCTTGAAAAGAGTCAGGCTCTTTTCAGTGGTGCCCAGTGACAGGACCAAAGGCAATGGACATAAACTGAAACACAGGAGGTTCCCTCTGAACACAAAGAAACCTTTTTTTTTTTTACAGTGAGGGTGACTGAGCACTGGCCCAGGTTTCTCAGAGAGGTTGTGGAGTCTCTCTCTTTGGAGTTACTCAAAATCCACCCAGACATGGACCTGGGCAACTGGCTCTAGGTGACCCTGATTGAGCAGAGAGGGTTGAACTAGATGATCTCAGATGTCCCTTCCAATCTCATCTATTCTCTGATTCTGTAAATGTCTTGCATCTTTTTCAAGACTTCCAAATATTTTACTAATAATATTTCAATGTTTAATAATTGACTGTGCTGCATCAAATCTGAGTAATGGAAGGAATACTACTTTTTATTCTTTCTTTCATTTGATTCTTCCAAAAGCTTGAAGCACCTGTGAGATACTTGCCATGAAAATATCACTTTTCTAATTAAAGTGAATACAGTGTGGCATACTGTATTCAGGTGTGTGTGTACACTGAATGCAGACATGGGACAACATTATGAAAGTAGGATTCATTGAAACAGGGAAATAAAACTGCCTCAGGGAAAGACAAAATAAAAATTCTCATAAAGTGCACTTTGTGTATTGTTCAGAAATGTGACTGCAGGTAGAAGACCACGTCAGGAAAGAAATGACACTAAAAATGGGTGCTCAAGCAGAACAATAAAATGATTTAACTTCCAAACAGATATTTTTTTCTGTGTCTTTTTGTGAAGTAGTTTGAAATGATATTACCTGATTATTGACTTAATGGGTCTTCTAAAAGGCTTGTCAGTTGGAATAGTGTATCTTTGAACAAGTATTGATAGTATTTCTCTGTCTATATTTACGGGGAGAAGAGGAAGGAGGACAACAGGAGAAAAGTGAGTGGGAAAAGAAATTTCAGTTTGTCTGCTTTATGCATATGACTGGTGTAAATATTTTGTCTGTTTCATTCTGTCCAAGTAAAAGTACATTTTGTACTTTGTACAAAAGTACATTGAGTGATTTCTGACTTTGATTTATTTTTTGGGGTAGGGTCATCCCACATTACAGGATGGTATCTTGTCCATCATTTGGATGGAGTCGGTCTGCTTCTGAGTAACTTCATTTATTGTACATGTAAATGAACATGTACATGTAAATGATTTGCAACTTTTTCATTAGCTTTGATTTTTATGAAGGACAAAATAGCATCAGCTCAATCAATGCCATACTAAAGGACATAAAACTGATCGTCAGCAGTTTAGGAAAAGAAATGTTTACCAATTGTATAGTAAGACAAAACTGGCCAAATACAAGGTAGGTGTCATTGACCCTCTTCAGACAGCAGGTATGCAGAACACTATGTAGGATGCCTCACCAAAGACATAACAAGCCGATTGCCTCATGGATCACTTTGTTCTTATCTATGATCTCTATTTCAAGTATGCATTTGTAAGCTTGTTTATGTTTTTGGTTTTGGTTGGGTTTTTTTTGCTTTTTCTTCAACAGTGATGTTGAAGAAACATTTCCTTTTGGTAAAATACCATGTTCTGTTTTTATTTTTGGAAGGAATGCTTTCTGAACAACCTCTGAGGAAGAAACAATAGCTCTTTAATTACCTTTATTAAGCTAGCTTTGAAATATGAATAAAACATATGAGGCTTATGACAGCTAATTCAGCTCTATCAGGATGCTAGAGCAGTAACATTAAATAATAGTTTCTTTATAGTTATGCTTAAGTGCTCACAGAAAGCTACGGAGGATTTTAGAGTAGTCTTTTTTTATCCCTTTATTACTGCAATAGTCAGTCCAAACTGAAGCATCCATCTACAGCATTAATAAATATGTAGCTCAAAACCATCACGCCCACTATGTCTATAGCAATTTGCAGTAATATAGGATCAGAATTACACTGAATCTAGCAAAAAATCCTAGTCAACAGATTTCAATGGTTTGTTTTAAACAGAGTATGTCAGTGTAAGCACTAAATTTACATCCAGCATCAACTGGAATTAAAGTATTTTGTATTTTTCAGTGAAAATTACTAGCCTGTAAGCACAGCTAAGTTTAAATGTGCCATATACACATTGCTTATAAGAAAAAAAATAAAGGAGAATTTTTGCTTTTACATTTTTGCATGAAAGCATGAACTACTTTCCTATGTGTTTGTAAAACTGAAAGGAAGTGTCACTGTAAATAGCAGTAGCAGAAGAAGGGGCAGCTGAACAGATGGTTGGTGAACAATCACTTTGAAGCTGTAAATATGAGTCTGATGTGAACAACTAATTAACAATTAGCTTTAATTTTTGATGGATGCCTAATGGCAGTTATGCACAGAGATTGAATCCTCCCCTTCTATCAGGCTGCTGTAAAAATGTAAATTTTCCCACATTGTTGGCACCTTTGCTGATAGTGTTCAAGGAATGAGAGACTACTCCAGGTTTAAAAGAGAGACTAAAAAGTGGTGATACGGACTACTAGGGCACCTGTAAGGAAGTGGTGTTCACAGCCTGACACACCCATCCACAAGTATTGTGAGCAGGAAGAGGTAGGATGCAGACCTTGAGATTCATCAGAGCTGACAGACACATGGAGTGCAGAGAAAAAAGACACAGAGAAACAGGCTGGTCGAATGCAGTCCTGCCGGTAAAAAAAGCTATAGGCAATGACGTGTCTGAAACCAGGGCTCCCTCCTGACTGCGGAGGGAAGCAATCATTTTGGGATTGCAGCCCATGTGAACTGCAGTCCTAGCCTGAAGCGGTTTCCCTGGTCTTGGTTGGTTGGGTTGTCTTCTGGATTGTGTTTTCTTTCCTTTTTCCTCTTAAAATATGCTTGGAAAAGATGGTCTCCCACACCTTATCTCACTGTTTAAGATGAAAAACTGATCAGGAAATAGGAGACCTGGCTTTTGTTGGCCTCAGGGGAACAAACAGAAGAGAAGAAGAACATCCATGGAGAAAATCTTCATCTCTCTAGTTGAAGTATCGGATGATGTGAAACAGAATGCAAAATTCATGAGACCAAAAAGACTTTCTCCACTGAGATTAGTTTGCATCCTAAGATGAAAAAAAGCATTTTCCCCCATAGAACATGAATCTTACCACTGAATGAAAGACAAATGCAATCATAATTACTGAAGTAAAATCCTTGAAACTGAAATGAAAAAGCACTTCCTAAATAAAACACATAGTAGAAAAAGTTCTGAGATTCGAAATGTCATAATTAAACATGGGTTTAGCACATTTAAAGAAGAACAAAGACTGAGACACTACAAACTTTTAGTGATTTTGAGTGTCTAATAATGTCAGCTAATCGAGTTTTTTGTAATTTATTACTGAAGCACAGTATTTTCTGCGTTATTTTAAAGTAATTGTGATGAAAGGGTATAGCTAGACTTTCTCTTTGTGGGAAATGTGTAGTTCTTAGAAAGTAGGAAACAACCTTGGAGACAAAACTTTTTCGTTCAGGGAATGCAAAGCATATGGTTAGTGGTAGTGTAAATTTTCCCACATTGCTAAACTAATGTGCACTGGAGTATTATGGGTATGCGGTCAAGAAAATAGCTGACAAAGTATCGTCATCAGGCAACTAGCAGAGTCAGTTAGGCAGTGCTGACTTGGCCAGCTTTGAAATACTGATTTTAAAAGCCCATTACTAAGCTCCTAACTACAAACTACCAATTTGTTAAAGTCATTACAAAGGCAAACACAACCTTAGGGCTACTTTAAGTCAATTCTTTCCTGAGAACAGTGCTTCGATGAGACCTTAGCCTGAGTACTGAGTATGCCTAATCTGCCACAGTCCAGAAGGACTTGTTCAGCCTGGAACTGCAGCTGTGACAGTGACCAAGACCTTGGCTGATGAGAAGAGATTAAAACAGTACAGCTGATTTAGTCTAGAGAAGTGAACAGGGTAGAGGACAGCTAAAAGATTATGACCGGTAAGAAATGCAGGTGTTTCCCACTGTCCAGCTTGAGACTTGCAGTAGTGTAATTTTTTTAAAAATAGTTTGATAAGGGTACACAATAGAATACTAAGTGGTTACCTGTGATTGTGGAAAAATAGTGTGATTCGAATTACTGCTTCCAGACCTACCACATAAGGACTGCAATTAATGGCTTGTCAACATGTTTCTTTCAAACTTTGAAAACAATATTATTGTACTTCAGCTCTGGTTTTGGCTTAGCCTAGAATGTTTGGCCATTTTTGTTCAGCAAAACTGTAATATTCAAGCCACTAAATGTGAGCAGACAGTGTAAATAGGCTCATTATACTAGTACCTTATTTATCCATTCTGGTATCAGTCTAATTTGTGACATTTGTCCATTCAGTTATGTGTACATGCTGGAACCACAGATCCTACAGTGAAGGATATTTCTTGTTACTTCAGGGATCTCAGCATGAAACGTCAATTTCATCTGGTGGTGAAGAACTGAGTTGGGCACGATGTGATTCAATGTGAGGAAGATCAGGGAAAAGAAATATAATTTATTTACCTAACAGATGCTTCAATCTCAAATGTATTTGGTTTATTTGATCTGATTTTTTTTTTTTTTTTTGAGATGAGAAACAAGTGCAACATCATAGCAGCCTCCACTTGTTTCATCATCACAGTTCAAACCTAGATTGAATCCTAGTTCAAATTGGACTCTTGGACTAGATTGTGGAAATCAAAACGTCCTGCATACCAATAAAGTGAAGCACTTAACAATATCACAGGATTGCCTTTGTTCAGATCACTTTCATTCTAGTTAATGGGGCTATAAGAACATTTTAGTTGAATACAGCATTTGATTGAGTTTTTAACTGGCATTTTGTGATATTCTAGTGCAAAAAAGTATAGAACTTTTTAAAACAGAGGTTCTTACAAATGTATTTTCTTAAGACAGCAGGGAGGTTATGCTGTCAAGGGAATTGTGTTAGACTGACATTCTTGGGTAACTGGGACAAATCAGATATAGATCTCTAATGATCTCTAAACCATTAACTTTTCAAACCTTCTGGTAGCTTGCGATAAGCTAGGGAGTTTTCTCAGTCCAGTTTCTAGCAAGAATGGGTAAGTGCCTGAAAAATTTTATAATACCTGGGATAGCTGCTTTTATTTACAGTTCTGACTTTGGGTTAAATGGGTGTGGAAAAGAACCATGCAGTAACTTGGACTACAAGACTGATTTGCAAGACAGTTCCACTTCAGTAAGGTTTGCTTACAGGGTTCCCAGAATTTGAAAGGTGAAAGGAAAGACTTATTCTTCCTCCTTGTAATCCCACACTGTATAATGCTGCATTCCTCACCAGTGAATTAATGCCAGTCTGTCACTTTGTTCGAGAAGTCACATGAAGTAATTATTTATTTATTTTTATTTTTAATTGTAAATTAGAGATGCTATGGCCTAAATATTTTCATCTTCTATTTTTGAAACATCTGTAATGGAGTGTTTGCAACAGAACACACATTATCTGTGTGCATCTGGAGTGTTAAAACTTAATCATTCACAAGAATCTGTGATCAATTCCCTTGAAGATATCAAGAGAAGTGTCTTATTCCCCTGTTATGGTTTAACCCAGCAGGCAGCTAAAACAACCACACAGTCGTTTGCTCACTTCCCCCCTCAATGAAATGGAGGAGAGAATCAGAAAGAAAAAGGTATAACTCATGGGTTGATGTAAAGACAGTTTAATAGGACAGAAAAGGATAATAATGATAATAAAAGAAGAATATACAAAATAAGTGGTGAACAGCACAATTTCTTACCACCTGAAGCTGATGCTCAGCTAGTTCCTGAGTTGCCCTGCCTCCTGGCCAACTCCCCAGTTATACACGGATAATGATGTCATATGGTATGGAATATCCCTTTGGTCAGTTTGGGTCAGCTGTCCTGGCTGTGTCTCCTCCCAGCTACTTGGGTGCCCCCCGCCTTCTCCTTGGCAGGCCAGTATGAGAAGCTAAGAAGTCCTTGACTGTTTGGCAACAACTAAAATAATAGTGTGACATTATTCTCATCCTAGATCCACAACACAGCCCTATACTAGCTACTAGGAAGAAAATTAACTCTATCCCAGCTGAAACCAGGACATCCCCCCTTCCCTCCTGCCCCTGATATTTTCTTCCTTTTATAAGACAGCTTGAAAAGAAGGGTTCTAATTGATTTTGGAGATTTCACTTCAGACTTTAACTGTGTAATTTCTTAATGAGTTGGATGAGGCAAATAATATATGTATTTTATATCCTAAGAAACATTTAATTTTGTCCATTAAATAGTATAGGAAAAATTATATTTTAGCACTAAGGAAATTAACCTCATTGATCACCAAATTTAATTTCTGTTTGTGGCTTTTTCACTAGATTTTGTCAACTAGATGAAAGAATGCAGATTCTCAAGGTCTGTATAATAATACGTTATGAGGAATTCATTAAAAGTTATAGCAGCAATGAAACAAACATGCATTTTCATAAACAGAACTGCCACTTCTGCCAGGTCATCCAGGCTGACAGGTACTATATTAGATATGTGTATGCTGAGCTCTCTTAATTATGATAAGGAACATAGCTGAAAAATGTCTAGTGTCTCTAGCAAGATTTTGCACATCCTCATCTCCTGTGGAAGTGGATATGTTATCTTGTTCAAACTAACTGTAAAACCCACAGTGAAGTTGATCAGTTGGTGCCTAACAATTCGCAGGCTCCAGAGGAGAAAGGATACCAGTGCGTGCGTATGCAATAGATGCTTTGGTCCAGGAAGAAGGGAACACCTGCAAAACTGAACAGAGGAAAGTAGACAAATCAACTGCAACATTTTGTGTAGGGATGGGGATAGGATTTCAAGAATTAAGGATAACCTTCATTTCCTCTTATATATGCCTGACTTACTCATAAGCTTGATTAATCCCTTTACAGTTTACTATAAATGAATGCAAATGAAAGATTTTATATTGGTTATATAAAACTGAGCAGTTCCAAAGTTCTGAAATATAGTGTATATTTTGCTAGCCTCTAAAATACTGGTGGTTTCTAAAATTTCTAGCAGTTTGTATGGCAAGATTCCAAAGTCCTGTCACTGGAAGTACAACTGATTAGAATATGATGTAAATATTTGACTAAGAAATGTCAAGTCCTTGAGGACATTCTTGTGGTGGTTTCAGCTATGATGACTTCAGGTGCTGTTAATAGGAACTGAGGCTATACCGAATACTAATGTTCAAAATAAACACTTCTGTGGTGGATCTCACCTGGGATAGAAGTGGATCTCCCAGATTCTCCAGGTGAAAAATGCAGAGATCATTACATAGACTGGGAAAACCCATGTATCTGTTAGAATAGACAGGTGAGGAAGCTGAGGATGAGCAGTTTAGGAGGCATGAGTTGGTGCAGTAAAGTAAATGAATTCTCAGGGATATCATGTTAGTATGGTACAGGAATGGGTACCAGCTCGGGTCAAATTTTATGATGCGTTTCTGTCCCACTTTTGGAGCTTCCTGGCAGATCAGCATTTATGATAATCACAATGGGTTAGTACTTGTGATGATCTTCAGCTAAAGAACATAACTCCACGTGGTGTCAAGACATTGCTGAACTGGGGACAGAACTGCTGTGCTAGGACAGAGCAAATAAAGACAAAATCTGTTACTTCTTGAATTGGAGGAGAAACAAGAAGACAAGAATCCTGATTAAATCTCTTCCTTGAAAATGAGAAACAACAAAGTTTTAAAGAATCTTAATAGATTTATTTTCTTGTTCCAGAACCTAATGATAATGAAGCATTCATTACCCATAAATGTCAGAGAAATAAAATATATCATCAAATCCATACCCCTATAAGTAGGTATTCAACTACAGGGAACAACTTTTTCTGTGCTGTACATCCGGTAATGTTTTGGGTGCTTGATACAAAAGCTCCATGAAACACAGACTCAGGGATTTAGTCAGAGATTTAAAATCTAAGATATGTACTTAGTTTGATGACTAGAGAATTAGTATACACACAAAAACCTCATTAGGAGTGTCTTCATAGTCATTAGAGGTGAGTTAAATGGGAGTGAGCTGCCAGGAACAATTGAAGGAGAGATTTCAGGCATGGGCAGATAAGATGGAGCAGAAGTAAGATGAGCTAAACGAAGGGCATTTAAGAGAGAACATGAATTAGATCAAGAGAGAACATTTAAGGGAGAACAAGATTAGGTCAAAATTATAGGGTTATGACAAAGTGTCTGCGGTGAACAGAAATTTGGATGCATGATATGTGGTACACATAAGAGTAAAAAGTAAAGAGGATATGCAGAGAGGTAGTGTGACAGTGTGCTCTGATCCCTCTGCCAACTCGACCTTTATTTCCTGTAATTCTATTCAAGCAATAACCACCAGTGGCTGGTCATGATGGCTGCATCAGGCTCAAAGTGGATTCAGAGACAGATAATGACACAATAGCCTAACCACAGTGCCAGTCAACGTCCAACTCAAGCCAAATTTGGAAGAAACTAACATCTGTGGTCAGTATGCAAATATGACCATTAGTCATATCATCTTACTCCTATAAATAGTGAGCAGCCCAAGAGCGCTTTGCGTTCTCCTGCACAGCAGCGGGCTGCACGCCAGGGTCTCCCCTTGAGTAGGGATGACTCTCAGTGTTAATCCTCAAGGTTGAGAGAATCCTTATCACGTCAGATACTCAGTAGGTGAATTGGGAATAAGCGTGCTGAAACTTTGAAAATCTTAGCTAAGTGATATAAAGGATTGATTGTGCACATATAATCGTTTAGACATAAACCATTGACCAAATCTGAGACTAGGACTGGATCCAGCCACACCTAGACTCCTCTGAGAAGGAATTTATAAAGCAAGGGTGTCCTCTCTGAACTTCATGACTCAACAGGAGAGTCTCCCTGATGTTTTGTCTGACCCTGTCCTCTATGCAGTAAATCATCAAGCGTACCTTACCATCAAATCTTGTTAAACCACTGTCACATTTACCATTGTGTTAACACTCTTTGTTATTAATAAAATACATTGCTACTTCTCTCTTGCGACTGAAATGCATCTCTATCACGCCATCCATGACAGGAAGAGATGATATAGTAAGAAAAATTATTTTTGGCTGCATCATGTATAGCTATCTACAAGCCAGGACAAAATGATCATTCACAAAATGGGAGAAATGGAGAACGGCTGTAGTCTGAATATGAGAGAAGCTACAACCAGACTGGATTCTTTCCTGAATGCTGAAGGAATAAACCTGGCTGTTTGGAGAGAAATCAGAGAGAAGTCAAGCTAGGAAAAACTTAACACCAGTTTTCAGGGCTACCACACAGTAGATATATTCTCACAATAAATCTTTCAACACTGATAGGGAATGATTTGTTCCAAATCAGCCAAAAGTTTCAGTGTGCAATTGTATATGTGGATTTTTTTTTATAAAGCTGAAAAATTCTGATCTCTATTCTGCAAAAATTAATTTAGAGCCTCATGCCTCGGTGTAGCAGATATAATGCACCTGGTATATAATGCACCTTGGATTTCCACATGCACTGCCAGCTTAGGAGAGTCTCTCACAAAAAGTCATGTCATAAAACATTCTCTATGTTATAATAAGAATACTATAAATGGAAAATGCGCTGGCCTGTACAATTCCAGATTTGATACAAGTCAAAATCTGTTTTCCTACACTTTATTGATTACCAAGCATTCTTGTCCCTTCCTGACATAATTCCTGGCAAATGTCCATACAAAGAGTCCTGTTTACCCAGGGACCACCTTTGCTTTGATCTCATTATGAGATCACAATGAGGTCACTATGATTACAGAATCATTATGAGTACTCTTCAGGGATTTTGTGACAAAGGTTAAAGGAAAACTAATTTCTTGCCTCTGGACTTTATTTGCCTTGTCTTTTGGGGAACAAATTTTTCCTTAAACTGTCTTGTAACCAAGTAAAAAAATTCTCCCCTCTCTCCTACAACAAGCCCTGGGACCATTATCTTAATTTACCCTCCTGTCTCTAGGGCTGGCACATAATTCCTCCATAGGGTTTTCCTCTATGAATGTAGGACTATTGTTTTGTCTTATTGCAGTGTCCAAGAGTTCTCAGCTGCTAAAATAATTGTCATGTCATTGATGCTGAAGAGAAAGTGAAGTTTCATCCCACTGCACATTTTTAGTCTGAAACCTGTGTTTCTAACCCAGGTAAACCAGTCTCTGCTTGTTTTTAAACCCTCTATTGCCAGCCTGAGATCACGTACTCGTCCTCACTGACGGCCTATCTTTTCTGAGTTATAAAATGCTGCAAATTAATAAAATTACTAGGAGTCTTCCATATATCTCATATGATTTCTTACTAATTACAGAAAGATAAAGATTTGTATGTTCTCATCTTGATTTCCACTGCCCTACCTACAACAATTTTCATTTTTTTTATTTTATTATATTCTATTGTATAACTTGCATATTCAAATCCTGAGTTTACAAAGATGAGAAATGTGAAGGTAACTAGAGAGTTTAGGATGATAAGCAGTTTGGCTGAAGAGTGCTAATAAACTTCAATAACTTTAAGCTTTAGGAGTGACACATTAAGTCTACTCTTAAAGAACCAGAAATGGCTTTCTCAGTCATCTTTTGTAGAAGAATCATATATTGTACACTGCTTTCAGAAGTAATTCCACAGTGTTTAAAAAATCTCATGGATTTACCAATATTACAATATTTGTGGCTGGAAAAACAAACTATTTTTAGGGAAGTCTATGCCTAAGAACATTGTGGCCTAGAGCAAGTTGGAGGAGTGGGGAGGAAACCACAAACTGAAGTATTTCAAAAGGCTAAAATCGATGTATAATTTATTACCTCTTGTACAGTGAAGCAGTAATTGGGTCTGATATTCCACAGAATAATCTAATCATTTCACAACTCAATTTAGTGCAGCACAAGGAAGAATATTAAAAGCTTTCTGAATAATGAGGCACTAATTTTAGTTTCTGCATTATTTCCATTAGTGATGATTGTCTGCTGTATGAATTCAGCTGAAAGACTGTAAAGCTACCACAGTGGAAAAGGAGTCAACAAGCACACTTTGTTTGAAATATGTTTCATGAATAAAAATTCCTTGAATAAAGAATGAAGTGGCAAGTGTTCATACACGATGTTAATCCAAAATAGGTTATTAATATGAATTTGGATCTAAAATGTAAACTTTCATAAATTAATATTTAAGGATTTAGTTGCAGGGTGCTTGGTGGGGATTAAAAAGTTTGAGTTGGGCTTCTGGATTTTATCTGAATAATTAATATCTCAGTGGAACCATATTTCCTCAGCACTGCTCTTCTCTGTAATTCAGCACATTTACATGCTTTTTATTTAATTGTAATCAGACTGGATTATTGCCAGCAGGTTGACTAGAGGCAACTCACTGCAGAAGAACAGGAGAGGCCCCCAGGAGAGGCGGTCATGAATTCCACTCTCACAATTTGTGTGTGTTTAAGTATAGATAGGCATAAATCCCATATAAGGAGCTGCCTATAATTCTCAAGTTTGTCAGCTGGCAGTGCTTTCATACCCAGAAGAGGTACTATGGTCATAGGGGCAGGCTGGGCTGCTTTCATGTCAGCTGAGGACCCCTTCTGGTGGAAGTCCTCAGCTAACCAACCGGACCCTGAAAGTCACCAGAACATCAGAAGTGAGCAGTGGTACTGGGCTGAATTTAAGCTGCAAATACACAATTCTTGCATAGCAGTACTGGAAGTTTTGTGAAAAATATGGAAGTCCTTCCTGAGGACTTCCTGAGGAGAAGAACTTGGGGGTACTGGTTGATGAAAAGCTCAACATGAGCTGGTGATGCACGCTTGTCCTGAAAGCCAACTGTATCCTGGGCTGCATAAAAAGAAGTGTGACTGGCAGGTCGAGGGAGGTGATTCTGCCCCCCTACTCTGCTGTTCTGAGACCCCACCTGGTGTACTGCATCCAGCTCTGAGGTCCCCAGTACAAGAGAGACATCGAGCTGTTGGAGCGAGTCCAGAGGAGGGCCATGAAGATGATCAGAGGGTTGGAGCACCTCTCCTATGAGGACAGGCTGAGAGAGTTGGGGTTGTTCAGCCTGGAGAAGAGAAGGCTCCCGGGAGACCTAATTGCAGCCTTCCAGTACCTAAAGGGGTTCTACTGAAAAGCTGGAGAGGGAATGTTTACAAGGGCATGTAGTGACCGGACAAAGGGACAATGGCCTTAAGCTGAAGGAGGGTAGATTTAGATTAGATATTAGGAATAAGTTCTTCACTCTGAGGGTGGTGAGGCACTGGAACAGGTTGCCCAGAGAAGCTGTGGATGCCCCCTCCCTGGAAGTGTTCAAGGCCAAGTTGGATGGGGCTTTGGGCAACCTGGTCTAGTGGAGGGTGTCCTTGTTGATGGCAGTGGGGTTGGAACTAGATGATCTTTGAGGTCCCTTCCAACCCAACCCATTCTATGAAAGAAATACTTTTTCTAGAGGTCTACAGCAGACAGTTCAGTGTGTGCTGGAAACCTCAGTGTCTCTGTGGTGTTTAAAATGAGAGGGGCTTAGAGGACGGAACTTGGTCTGCAAAGATGCAGTGGGTAAAAAACTTTTTCAAGCCTTACAGGTTTTGTCTTGTCTCCTATTTTATTCTGAGCTTGCTTTCTTTTTTGAAAAAACAATGTATGCTAGTTGATGGTCAGATGCAGCCCTGTGTCAGAGCTTAAAGTGTTGGCCTTTGTGCACTTGAAGGAGGAAGATCCCTGAGCCCTACCTGGGCTGACCCACCACACTGACCAGTGGCTGAGGGGATGGGAGGCTGTTCTGGAGAATACTTCTAAGAACTGAGACACAAATCTCTTTTCTGGGAAATCTGGCAGGGCCTGACAAAGAGTTTCCACAAAGAAGCAATTGGAGAAGTGGAAAGCAAGGGAGGTAAGAACATGGCTGTCTAGGAAACCCAGAATTTCCTGGAAGAAAGTGCTTGGAGCTAGGGGGGTGGAGAAGTCAGAGAAAGTGCATGCAGTTAGCTGGTAATTATAGAGCTAAAAGTGACTCAGTATTACTTGCAGAAAATTGAAATCATCTTGCAATTATCAGACTTAAGTGGGAAAGAGTTTTTGACAGTTTTAATTGTTTTTCCTCAACCCCTAAAGTCAAAATGTTTTGCTCCAAGATTGATTTGTGGGTTGTTGGTTGGCTTGGTTTCTTTAATGTTTCAATCCTTTTAAAACCCACCGAGTAATAAATTCTTGAAAATGAAAAACCATTTAACTCAAACTTGCAAATTCTTTTTATTTGAAATGTATTTAATTTGGAGCTTCTTTTTAACTAGAATTTTTATAGAAGCAGGTGCTATCGCAGAATTTTGTGGAGGGGGAAAAAACCCAACCTTCATGGAAAAATCTATAATCAGGGTATTTGCAATCTGCTGTCCTAATCTCAATAGCTACATGCTCATCTGGGGAGAGCATGTACTGCAAGTCCTGCTGAAACATCATACTATTTAGAACCACATTGCCTTTAAAACCAGTGCTGAATATCTCAGACTCTTGAACTTTGTATTATTTATTTGAATCATCTGCTCTGTGATCTTTCATTGCAGCTTACCCTAGAGAAGGGTAAACTATCTTTTTGGTTTTGAGGAAAAGAGATATGGGAGGTTAGGAGCACCTGGGTCAGACTTAGGTTCTGCTGAAAAGTGTCCAAGCCTGATGGCTCTTCTCCTTTAAGTACCACAAAACAGAGATGTCAACACCTTTGCCTATATGGGTGTTAAAAGACTAACACCCTCACTTGGTCACTAGCAGCAAGTTATCTATGAAAATATTAGTTAATTAGAAGCCCTTGATCTATTCCTCTTCACTGAGAAGTTGCCAGTATTTTTCCTCTGGAAGATAGCAAGTTTTGCTGAAAAGTGTGATACTCATAATCAGATCAGATGGGTGTTAACATAACACTGAGCTCCACCTATTGAAAATCACTTCCGTACTGTTGAAACAGTTCTCTGTTCAGCACTTACTATTTTTGATGTAACATCTTAGGCTTTGTGTTGTGTCTATATGCAGAAGAAACCTATTATGTGTTAGGCAAGTCAGTTTCTATACAAGCTTCTTGACTATATACATGGTTAAACCAAATATATTTAAATTATGCTCCATCTTTTGAATCCATTACCCAGTTATTTTAAGATACTGTTTATAAAACCTCTTTTAGAAAATTATGTGAAAAGAAAACGTATGATTATCCATCCATTCACACTAATTAAAGCTTCAGGGTCACAGTTATACGCAACTTCATACCATGCAAAGCCATGATAAAATAAGAAATTATCAGGCCAGAATGTTGCTTTGACCGACAGCCTCAAATTACCATTCATGCAGAGTAGCAGCTATTCACAGTGGGACCACGAATCACCAAAGTAACGCTGTGCTGTGCAGATGATCCCATTCAAATTGGGTACTGACTTTTTAACTCTAAAACTCCCATTTACATAACTGATTATTGTTAATGCATTTAAATGCAAAACTATTATCTTTTGTGATAGTATATACCACATTGAAATTGCAATGCGCTCTTGGCTCTTTTCACTTTGAGTGTTGCTGATGGGATTGTGTATTTTTAATTGCTTTTTGTTTTTTTGTCAATATGCTCCACAAATATTAATGAAATATTGCAAAAAACTCGTAATGCACGAGAGAGCTATTGTCCTCGTTTTGGTTTTAGGGAAGGAAAAAAACCCAAACAAACCCCCAACAACCAAATACACCATCACAGAAGAAGCTTTCTTCTAGCTTTATTACAGTTTTTTCTAACTCCTTAATCTGTATGTTCTCTTACTTATTCAACAGCTCTGTTTCTTTCTCTTTCTTTACTAAGCAAATGACTAATTCTTACTTAATTGATGATTCTGGATGGCAGCACTTTTTCCATCTATGTACATCTAGACAAAATTAATTGTCCTGTTTATACACCATAGCACAGTACAGCATGGGTATCTAAAAATCAGTAGCTGCAGATGACTGATGGTCTTGGGTATTGCACTTCTCCTGCCAGCACAGGAAATGACAATTTGGTATGTCATGAGACGTGCTAACTGCTGCAAAGGACAAAGAAACAAGATTTCCCAGTGTTTGTTCTGTTTCATTTAGAAAGCTCTGCAAAACACTAGCATCTTTATCTGAGAGGAAATCCTAGCTCTTTTAAATTCAGGTTTTTTATTTTACGTGTTAGAATACAGCAGGATGAGAGAGTAGAATTACTGCCTTTTATGGATACTGTCATCACTTGCATACTAAATAGCTTGACACTGACATTAATTCTTTTCAGAAGAAACATTCCAGGAGGGTGTGAAGGCAGGGGCCAAATGGCCTTCTCATCAAAGCTTATGCCAAGAGTAACAAACCTGACTGTAATACATCATGATTAAATGCACCAAAGCACTGCATGTAAGCATAAGAAATGTTACACAAATATTTAGGCTGGATAAAAGCAATTCAAGACACATTGTTTGATTCTGTATAATCCTGTGAAACTTGCTCAGTGACTTTCAAGACATAGATAAGTGATTATTGGTTGAATTAAAATGAGCAGTTGTGAGGACATATTGCCAGAGCCAACATTCCAGTTACAGATATTCTGTGGCACTCATCTGCTATGTACCACAACAGAGTATCACTGAATCTTCTGCTGTTTATTGCAAATTTTCTAACCTGAGGCTGAGAAAAATATACTTTCTTATACCTGTGATTGCCATAAAATAGCACAACTCCATTCACTTTACACTGTGAAAGACCAGTCCTCTGGAATTAACAGTGAAACTTACATTTAAGGAGGGAGGGGGGAAAAAAAAAGTGGGAGTGAACTTGCAGAGACAGAGGCTGTTTTCTCAGATTTTACATGAAAATGCTGTTATTACTATCTGTGAATCTGTTATCTGCGAAATTCTCTTCAATAACTTGTTTGATTTCTATTTTGCTCAAAGTCTCGTGGATATTTGTGAGACCAGCATCTCTGCAGGGAGCAAGCCCTATGTATTCCAGTCAAAATATGCAACTGCATCATCACAAGGTTTTCTGAGGGATGTCATGCTAAATGTGCATTTATTCCCTGTCTTGTTCTTCAGATGAACATCTATCATATGTATCAGGAGGCAAACGGCAGAGCTGTTAAGTGCTAATATCTGCTTCAGTATTGCTTACCTGACACTTGCATTCCTTGAGAAATGTTGTTTGGGGAGAATGATCTAGCTATTGGATAAGGCAGTGAAGAAAGCCTCCTTGGTATTAGCACTTTTATAACAGCAGTTTATCATCTCTGCAATTATCCATTTATATGCTTCTGAAATCCCTTTTAATATCACTTTTTACATGTAGTAGGTGTCCAAAATTAGGCCTTTCAAATTATTTAACCAGATCTCTGAATATCTGGCGTGTGCATCTGAAAAGTGTACTCCCTAGTACCATCACAACTGGATTAAACACAAAGGAGATTATTATAGGGGAAAATACATCATATGAATTACACTTTAATTGAGAAATGCACATGCAGTTGTTTATAAATAACACTTAGTAGTGTTTTACAGTGGCCCAAATAAATGTCCTGTTAGGTTTTTAGTTTTCTTAAAAGGATCCCTCAAGAAAACTGGTCTAGGTCACCTCTCCTTTCTCAAGAGTCAACAAAGCTTCAGGTGAAAAGCATATAAGGGAGCTCTTGGTGTTACAGATTGTTTAAGCCACTTGGTAGATTTTAAGGAAATTTTTTCCTTTTTTCCCTTTTTCACTTTTTTCTTCTTTTTTTTTCTTTTTTTTTTTTTTTTCCCCATGCAGTTTCCTGTCCTATCTTTAAGTGACATTTTTTTGTAAAAACTCCAGTCTCCCATGTTCTTTGAGATTGCTCACGATTCCCTAACATTTTTCCTAGACCAACATTGATTAGGACAATATGGTCTGGGTTTTCTGGAGCATATGGTAGGGATCAGGTGATGGTTCAGTTACTGTGCTCTCACCCATTTTCCTTTTTCTGGGCCAACTGCTTAGGGATCATGGATTCCTGGAGGAATGGGGGACAAACAGTGACCCAAAGATTGGGGGGGGGGGGGGGGGAATTAGGGGAAAAAAACCAA
>VXBL01004612.1:198164-228718 GCA_013400195.1 Aramus guarauna | reverse complement strand
TGCCCCTCTACTCCACTCTTGTGAAACCCCACCTGGAGTACTGTGTCCAGCTCTGGGGTCCCCAGTAGAACAAAGACATGGAGCTGTTGGTGTGAGTCCAGAGGAGGGCCACAAAGTTGATCAGAGGGCTGGAGCACCTCTCCTATGAGGACAGGCTGAGAGAGCTGGTGTTGTTTAGCCTGGAAAAGAGAAGGCTCCCGGGAGACCTTACTGCAGCCTTCCAGTACCTAAAGGGGGCACACAGGAAAGCTGGAGAGGGACTGTTTACAATGGTGTGCAGTAACAGGACAAGGGACAATGGTTTTAAGCTGAAGAAGGGTAGATTTTGATTGGATAGAAGAAGAAATTCTTCACTATGAGAGTGTTGAGACACTGGAACAGGTTGCCCAGAGAAGCTGTGGATGCCCCCTCCCTGGAAGTGTTCAAGGCCAGGTTGGACGGGGCTTTGGGCAACCTGGTCTAGTGGAGGGTGTCCTTGCCCATGGTGGCGCTATATGAACTTTAAGGTCCCGTCCAACCCAAACCATTCTATGATGATCATAGCTGTAGTTTAGCCAGATATGTTACCTAGAGATATCATCTGTGATGAAACAGGAGCCACAGGGGGATGGGAGAAGTCTGGAACAAGATATCTACATCTCTACATCTCACATGAATCCATATACATATATACACTGCAATGCTTTGGAGACATGTAGCTAGCTCTTAATAAGCTAAGCTGGGTATCAGAAACAATATAATTGCATTTGCATATCTACTGTTCTCCTATGTACTGAGCAGGCTTGTTCAGAGGTAGATCAGGTTCCTCTATGCCATATGGCAATATGCCATGAATATATATACTTTAAGATAAATCAAATTATGGTAGCCATTTTTTTCATCCATGGAAAAATGAGGAAAGAAACCCACAAAACAACCCAAAGATAAAATCAAAGATATACAAGAAGAAAGAATGTAAAGAGGAATACAATGCTTTATCATCAGACAAATGATAACACGTACCATGAATGGCGATAAAAATGCTGGTTGCCAAGGATGAAGAGAAAAAGAGTGGGGAAGTGACAGAAGAGTCCTAGGGAACACCCACAGAGTGAAGATAAAAGACAATTACCATTCCAGAACAGTTTGAAAAGTGAGTCAATTTGTGAAATCCGAAACACAGGAGTGATGGGTTAGATATACTAACAGTTTGCATTAAAGCAGCGGTAAAGAGCTGTCTGCAGGGTGGAAAACAGCTGAATAATCAGAGAACAATAAGAGGATGAATCAGGCTTTCACAAGTAGTTTGAAGTAAGTCATTAACAATGAGAAGATCCTCTCTTTGGCCAAAAGAGAGGTCATGCTGGAAAAGTACAGTGCAACATGATAGGATAGAATACCACACAAAAATGATAGATATCTATCTCAAGACTTTGAGAAATGTTGGAAGAGGGAAAGATGACAGTAATTTAACAGAACAAAGAAATTATGTGGCACTTCCTAACTAACATAGGAATCATCTTTCTTTGATGACCTCAGAAGACACATGAATATTGAGAGGTGAGAAGTAATAGTAGAAAGAAGAAAAAAGAGAAATTTCAAGTAAAGCTCACCTAACAAGGAAGGTCTTATCAGACCAGATGAATGAAATGAGGGGGGAAATAATAAGAGTAGAAAGGCGGCAAAGGCGTTTGTTGTTGCACTTAGAGAAAGAAATAAAAAGGATACACATATTTCATACTTTTTCATGCTGAATTCACTGCCAATGTTTGAGGAATAAGTACTGCTTTGTATGAATACCCATGGTAGCAATTGGGCCTCAGTCAGACAAGAGAAGAAACTGTGGTGGTTACAAGTGTGTAGGAGCAAGCTGTGGTATTTTCTTAGTTGTGGATGCCACAGGACATGCTTCGCATCGTCAGGCTCCTGTACTTAGTTCATCTGATCCCCCCTGCAACCTGACTCAGAGCCAAATGACAGGCTTCAGTAAGAGCTGGCATGTTTTTTTCATTACTTTTGGTGGTGTCTCTTCTCATTTGTGCCACCCAGTGTAGTGTATGTAATTAGAAGTTTTTACTTCTTCTGACAGAGGCTTCTAAGGAGCAAATTGTTAAAAACCATGTTTCTCAAACCGATGTTCCCAGAATTGCAGACAATAATCAATGCCTATAGTCATGCAGAGAGGACTTGTCCCAGGGCATGCTGTCTTCTGTATACAGTCCCCAGTGACTTGTAATTCTTGCTGTTTTGCTTCCACACTCTGTTGCCTTCACATATGAGAAAGCAAGCGTGATCTGTTGTGTCAGGAGTTGAGATATAATGGACTAGCTCCTGTCTTCCTCTGAAATTGCTGCACCTCTGAAATTGCACCCTGCAGTATAAAGACGCATATTTCTGGTCTAATCACCTCCGTAGGAGCAGGGTGGAGGAAATTCAGGATTCTGCTAAAGGGGTCTCTAAGGTGGTCCTCTCCAAGAGCCAGTGGAGTGACTGCTGGCACCCGCTGCAAAGGAACTACTACATGTACTGCTGTACAACAGCTCTTTTTTGCCTTCAGGGAATGGTCTTTTCGGGATAACTTACAGCTGAGCAAAAACTGTATGGTATGTCAGAGCTTAGGTTTGATCCTGAATTGCTGTTTTCTCATAGTAAAACCCCAGATGAGGGACTGTGGAACCCTAAGCTGAGGTTGTTACCTTGGGAGCTCTGTATTTAGTAGTGAATCCTTATTCACAACAATGTCCAGTTTGGACAGAAGCAAGCTGTGGCTGAGAAATCCTAGCTGAGGGAGAAGGTGCATTTCTCGGACAGACCCAAGCTCCTGCCTGCTGCTTTTCAGCTGAGAGTGGAGTTTAGTGCTCTCTTTCCTTGCTCCACTCCTGGGAAACTGTAGGCTTCAGCTGAAGCAAGGGAGGGATGTTGTTCATTAATACCTCCCAAGAACAGACTGGAAAGGGAACATGTGTGTGACTGGGCTCAGAGTTCACTTTTTTTCTGGACTGCTCTTTTTCCAGTCCAGGAGGCGAGGTTCTGATTTCAGCTCTAAAGAAACAGACGATGGCCTCCCTGCTAGGCTCAGGCCCTCTCCTCAGGAGGCAGAGGCAGCCTCTGCTGCCTCTGCTGGGCAACGGCACTGCTCACTTGAGTGTCTTGTCAGTCGTAACAGGTGTCAGAGAGGCCAAAGTCCAGGCTTCAAACTAAGGTTTTCTGTAGGGTTTAAGGCTTTGTTTACACTGTAGTGGAAGGCCAGACTTAAGAACAAAAAGCTTCTGGACACCAAGTAAGCATAATAGTGGCCATCTTGTCCTTGCTGTAGTGAAGAGGTGATTGAGAATTTGCTCCTCAGTGAGCTCTAAGTTCTTTCTTCTCTCATCTGTCTTCCTCACTCTGTGCTGAGATGCTCAGTTCACTCATTATCTTTATATTACCTTAAACTACATAGACTGTTCTGTTACCATTATCCAAGTAGGTACTTCTTCCATCCTTGAGTATACAGTTTCTTTGAGCTAGACAAGGTTTCTAAACTGCCTTTTATTTTATTTCCTGTTTATATGTCTGTCCTCAGGCATTTTGCATTATTTTTTAGTCTAGGACAAACAGTAGATTATCATGAGTGCATGTAGGTTGTTTCTTATGACTGTCTCTATAAAATGATTTATAGAAGTGCTGGTAACAAGTTTTATGACACTTCACATGAATTTTTCATCTGCAACTCAGAGTATGATTTATCAGTCCTTTAAAACATTTGTGAGCCTTCTGGAGGTTTTACAGTTCATATAACAAATTACATACTATCGTTAGTTGCAGTTAATTTTTTAGTAATGTATTACAAGAAATACAGGAAATTCTTTATCCCCTTACAGGCAAATTCTATCTTTCAAGGTATATATTTTTGCTCTACTTGTATTACAATTGATCAAGAGATATGTTCTGGCAGTATTTATTCTTCAAGGCACATTAGCTATTATTGGCAGTGTCAGATTCCTTGCAGTTGTGTTATATCTGTTTAGAAGGTCTTTTTTTTTCCTATTACTTCCACTACTGCAAAGCATTTGATGCTGCACTTGAAGGCTGTTAATTGCCTGCATAGCTGGGTTTCTTATTTGTGGTTTTAGTCATAAAAAAGAATGGTACTAGATTCTTTTTCCAGTTCTTTAAACAATGTCTGGTTTTATTTTATTTTAATTGTTAATAAATTAGTTTTAATTCAATTATTCTGTCCCACTGAACAATGGCATGGAGCAGGGAGGGAACTTTGGCCTGCATTATATCCTTGGACTAAAGTTAATAGGGGCACATTAGGTTTTTATCTGACAAAATTTAGCTATTAATTGCCATAGTATTTATGAGTTCTCTCCTAAATACATTTCATCCAGAACCCTTAAAATATGACTCTCTCCACTGTATGTGCACCACCTAGTCTCTAATTCTTAGCACTATGTCTGCTTTTTTTTTCTTCAATATAACCTGAGGAAGATGTAGATTTATTTTCAGATGGAGCAAAGACATTACAAATAACTTCAATTGTTAGACTGATCTTTAACAAAAAAAAATCTACCCTGCTGAGCTGTAACTGGTCAGTCCTTCTCCATAAGCTTTTAGGAGCACAGCAAGAACAGTAATTAAGTTATCATTTTGCTGTATTAAACTGATTTTGGTCAAAGTTGAGTTAGCTCAGGTGGGTCCCATGAGCTTGTAGAAAACCAAGACCAGGCAGTTTCCAGCGAGGGACTGAGAAGATGATGACAATTTGAGAAAGAAAGATTCTAAGGTCGAACAGCTTCTGCTTTTGTGCACTAAAAGCTCATAAATTCAGGAGGAGAGATTAGTGAGCACTTTCTGAAGAGTGATTATAGAAATCCTTCCCATTTCATGCTTTTTGCTTTGGCTACTGATTTAAAGCTAGGACTTACACATTTCATTTTATAACTGATGGTATAAGAAAGTGCCCATTACTTTTTGAAGGCTATTCCCAGTAAGAACTTGGTATTTTCTGTGGTAAAACCTCTATCAGAGATTTAATGAATCTTGACTAATTTAGTCAAATACTGATTGAAAGTTTAAACAACTAGAACTGAGTTTCTAAATATATTATTAAATAATCATATTGGTTCATAGATTATCATCAATAGGGAAATAAATTTCATCTACCTTTCATATTTATTTATATAGCTTTTTTTAATCTTTAAGATATTTATCCTCAAATCACTTCAGCAACATAAGGAAGCATAGTTATGTTCTTACTCCTTTTCTTTTAATAAGTGAAGACAGATTCACCAAGTCATTTAATTGCTGAAAGATGCAGATAGTTGTCTGATAAATTTTACAGAGTCATTTACATGACAGGCACTTAACCCAATTAACTGTTATCACAGCTTTCATTAACACTCACACAGAAAGCATCTAAGCATCTGTGTTCTATTTGAATCCCAAAATGTGATCATGAAAATCTCACTTTGCTGCCAGAAAGACCCTGTTTGTATTTCAGGATTTGGTCTTCACCTTCTCTGTAAGTCAGAAGTTGTTTTTCTGGGTTTGTGCAGAGGCTTGATTGGGACCAAAGGGAGCTGCTCCTTGCCTAGTTTGTGCCTAAGCTTGATCTGGATTTAGAAATAGTGTTCCTTGGCAAATGTCACTTGAGGAACGCAGTCAAAAAGCATTCTTCTGGACAAGATGCAGGTGCTTCCCTCTCCTCCCTCCTCCCTTTTTTTCAGAACAATAGGGGAGGAAGTAGAGTTCATAATGTTTTGTAAGAAACTTGCAAGTGTGAGAGACTCAGATTCACTTCTCTCTGTAACCTTCACACTTGCCTGGGGAGCATGCTGCAGACCAAGACCCCAGCCTGGCTGGGCGGGAGTGCTTCTGCCCAGGGCTGCAGCTTTGCTTGGGAAAGAAGTGAAGGTTCATCAGGCTTCAAAGGGTCAGTGATCACGAGCAGAAAGGGAGCATAAGTTGTCTCAAGCCCTGGCCCAAACCCTGGGTTTGGATAGTAGCTGTGTCCCACAGTGCTTAGCTAAAGGCAAGCATGACTATTACCCACTCTCACCCAGCTGCATTTTTTAGGTGAACTTACATGGCTTTTGAGACAGAAACCAGGGGCACTGATCTTTAACAAAGCTCTATAGAGCCCAAGCACTTAAAATACTTTTGCTGAGCCAGGTGCCAGGAAAGGACCAGATTTAATATATGCTCATGCAATGCATTTTGCTCTGCCACACGGTTAGCTCTAGCGAGTTTCTCATTCACAGATGAGGTTACTGTCATTCCCTGCCCAAGACACTTTTCCCTTCGTTTTTCAGGTGGAATCTGTGTCTCAGTCAGGAATCCAGAATGGCTAGTGCAGAACCAGGATGCAAAAGGTCAGAGTCCAACTGTTTAAGACACCTGATGTCACCTCAGGCACCATGGACAAGCCTGTGTGGCCTGTGGCTGCCACTCCAGAAGAGTACAGATAGCCAGGAGGTCTTGTGTCATGCACGTGTGCCAGCTCATGTGGGTGCCCGGGATGCTCTAAAAGCACTGTCAAACAGCACTGTGTGCCTGTGAAGAGGCAAGCTGAATCTCTCCCATAAATACCTCTGCAAATCTGTCTTTTCCATGTCTTTGAACAGGTTTGTATAGAAAGTCCTCTGCAGAGCAAAAAGTTACTCTCCTGCTTTTTTCCAAATTCCTGTTGCTTAGCCATTGCATTACATTTTGTCACTTGAGAAAGAGAGGTGAAGGTGGTTGCTTCTTTTGGGACAGTGAGCACTCACCCCCACAGGGATCTCCAGTTGCACAAGGATACAGGCAGGTCAGTGGGAATAAAGTGGCAGCACCCAGCTCAGCTGAACAGAGGCCTATGTTTATTTCTTGAGTGTGTTCTGAAGTGCCTGATGGCTTCAGTGAGACAAAGATATGTGCTTTATTGGACTGCAGATCTGCATAATTTACCCAAAAAAGGAAATATCCGTATCAGTTTTTCTGCTTTGAAAAAGCCTGTAGCTAAACTTATCTTAGAGTTAAAGAAGAGTGCACAGGAAAGAACAAGGAGAAAAATCTGACCAGTGATATTTCACACAATGGGAAGCCCTCCCACAATCAGTCAAATGAAGAATGTAAAGGGCATCGGTACAACATACCAAAGCACATAACCTTTGGCTTGTGAATGTTACACATCCAAGAGACTTCCAGCTTTCTTAAAATATATTTCTATTAATTATTAATTCCATGTTTTGACCTTTCTAGGTATTATTTTTTCAAGATAAGTTTCTTTGCTCTGTAATCCATCATAATTAGGACAAATGTTTTAAAACAAAGGCTGTCACTTCTCAAACCTTTACCATAGAGTAAGCCCAGGTGAAAGACATTTGGTTTAGCCTTTTCATTTTTCAGTCCTCATCGTGCTGCTCTCTGCTATGGAGTGAAGGCTACTGGAGACCAACTCGTTCATTCTCTGTACTGTAGTGAGCAGAGCATTTGTGACAGTTTTTCTTCACACACACACATGCACACCCCCGATCCATCAGGTCACAGAGGAGAACTGTTTGAAGCTATCAGACTGTTGTCAGGACTTAAAATTTTACCTGCTTTCTCTTGGCCAAGTGGAAAGGCCACCAGCCCAAGTGTGCAAGATTAAAAGTAAAATCTACCAAACAGACTCTGTGCACACTGTAATGAAGGTATGTATCAAGAAGTGTAATGTAGAAAACTGGATTGGTATGTGTCTCTCACCTATCCCCCCTTGCAGGCAAAAGCACAGAGCCTCCTGGAGTGTTAACTCTATCTGGTGAAGAGCTAATCTACTGCACTCACCCATTGTAGTATTAAGCACTCCCAACAGAGCTAAAACCATAGTTCTGCATTACAGGTAAACATACTTTATTTCAGAGTTGCCTATAGGCAGAGATCCTTACTCATAAGGAAAGCAAGACTACCTATGAGGCAGCTCCAGAGTCACTCTTGCAAATCACTGGGAGTCATCTATTCAGACAGTCACCTAATTTCTTCCCTCCTACTTGGAAAATCCCTTTTCTTAGTAATTGTCTAAAGCAGGTAAATGAGCCTAAATGAACCTTCAAGGTACTATAACAGGCTGCACTGGGTGGAATACATGGCCCTCAGCAATTCAGGAATAGGAATCTGCAACTGAACTACTTTTTTTTATTAAGATTGTGTTTAAAGATCTTGTCATGGCTGTGATTTATCTTTTCAAGATAAATTTTCTGGAGGGATTAGGCATGTCAAGCTTGAGAGGAGCATGGATGAGCATGCAGGTCTATGTATGATTAATACCTTTCTTTGCACACTTTGCAGTATTGTTTAAATGCTGAGTTATTTTCCTGCTGCTACAATCATATCCTTTGCTTTACAGACATTTCCTGCTCAGAAAATATGCTGAAAATATTCAGTGGCCTGTGTTTTCCCACACCTTTCTGTTTTATTGCAGCACATTTGTGAGAGGGAGCTTGAAATTGCTCCAGTGGGAAGTATCTTGGAGATGTCCTTTGAATGTGTTCTTGAGCAGGAGTGGGTTTTTTGCGCTGCAGCTTAAAGTCTGTAAGAAGCTTTGGCACTCCTGTTTCACCCTTGTGAAGCTTTCTCTAGGATTGTTTTTAAAAGAAACAATTCTTCGTGAGTCCATATAGAAACCATTCTGATCTGGGCTCTGTGAAGTGGCACTTGTTCTCTTCTGCCCAGTGAGAGATCCCATCTTGAAATCTATACAAACTAATTTCTGGGCACTGCTTCATTGCTGATTGTTTTAGAGGAAACAAGCCAGTTAATTCCACAGAACCTACCTTCCTTTCCTTCCTAAATGGTAAAATTGGTATCTGCTCTCCACTTAGTTTTTTAGACTTTTGGATTTGCTTGAAAATTTTATTGTAGCTCTTCACTTTACTCAAGGGGTATTTTCATCTGGTTATAACTGGGATGGATATAATGGTTTGAGAGGAACATTATTCCAATATGAAAAATTCTGAACGAATCTCAGTCTTTTATAATTTTATTACTCTTTTGAGGAAAGACCATCTATGTTCAAATATGCCATCGTTTGTATCATTCCTCTGTATCTGAGCAAAGGGATTCCAGGCTCCCTTGGGAACTGGCCTCTTAGCTTGCTTCAGTCCTTCCTGCTTTGAGAGCTGGGCAGCTGGAAAAAAACTGTTATGGAATTTTTGCACCACTGAAAATTCTGGATTTGGTACAGAATTCAAAAGCATTTTTCTCTCACATGGAACTGCTCAGGTCTTCTGAGATCTACAGCTGAACTTTGGTCTTAACGTCTGGTCTGCCCTGCAGGTGGGATTTTCAGAGCTTGCAGCTCTTGGACAGGACTTGTACGCTTCTTGCAGCTATTTTCCTGTGTTGCCCCTTTTCAACAGCCAGAGGCACCTTCAGAATCTACAAGGCTTGCTATGCCATTTGAGTCCATCAGTCAGTCCTTGCCATGAATTTCAAGGAGCATATTTCACTTCAGAAAGAGCGTTGTATCCAAAGGAATCACTATTGGATTTCAGCTCTAGGATTAAAAGCTCTTATGTGTTGACACTTTTGTAGAATTTTGTATTATTTTCTCTTCCTCCCCTCAGCTGAGGGTGACACTCTATAGAATCATAGAATTGTTTTGGTTGGAAAAGACAGCAATCATTTAATTTTTTTAATACCTCTTACCATCTTTTTTGAACACACCCCCACTCACACTTTTTTCCCCTCATGAAAATAATGATGTTCCAATTCATTAGCTGGAATTCTTTTGCTTGCAAGGATGTGTTGCCTTTTCAGTAATGCTGAGAATCAGTGATATACTGCCCTGTGCCCTCTTACAGAAGATGTATGTGCAGATAAAACTTGCAGAAAACTAACTGGGCTGCTAGTTAGGAAATACTGCTATTGTCAGGAAGATGGATTGTATCTCCATCACTATGTAACTGCTGTGTAGTCTGTAAAAATGTATAGTTGATTTTCATTAGGATATCCTGTGGTTAAGTATCTTCAAGAGGAGGCAGTATGCCTTCAAAAAAGCTTCTGTGCTCAGTAAGGTGTTAATAACACAGTAATATGATGTGAGAGCACAGTGCAGGCCCAGGTGAAGAAAGGAGAATACTTTTCAAAATGGCATTTTTTCCAAGTCTGGTGGTTGTTACTGCTGTACATATGTCCATTCTCCATGCAAAACAGAACAATGAGTAATGTAGGCCTCTCCTGGACTCCTACTTAATAAGGCATAGGTCCATGCCCAAGAGATTTGCTTCCAAATATTGAGAAGCAGTCTGTACTCTGCCTGCATTTGGTCTGTCTGTGGATCTCCTTTATTCATGCCACTAACAGCAGTGCTAAATTTCTGGCAATGATGATGGGATGAAGCCATTTATGGCTGAGTCCTTTGCTTCTGCTGAAGGCAAGAGATTGGTGGTTTGAGAAGCAGTTGTGATGGTGGGGAGGGGGACACATACAGCTCTGTGGTTCTCTTGCCTGTTTCTAGTTTGTTTCTTGGTGGAGAAGGTGGCTTTTGTTTTTTTCTGAAACAATATTCTCTCCTTAGAAAAAACTTTGTTTTGATAAGAATATTACTGTTGCTCTGCTATCAAGAAAAACCTTTTGACTTTCTTAAATAAAAACCTTAGGGGGGTAATGGAGGAAAAAGATTCCAAATGAGTCCTCTAAAACAGAAGAAACTTTAAGGTGATGAAAAATGTAATAAGAAATCATCTTCAAAGAGCACTGATCTGACAGAGACCCTGGGCCACCTTCCCAGCAGTGCAGAGCCCATGAGCAGGACGATGCTATGTGTCTCCTGTTTCCCAGCCTCTCTTGGATGTTATTTCTGTTGATGGTCTAGCTGCTGACCATCTCGGGTGCTCCCCTGGCAGAGAAGGTGAGGATGGAGTCTCTCCCCTTGATCCTGCAACTCCTCTGATTACAGAAAAGCTGGTGTCACAGTTGAGAGAAAGAAGAGCAGCTGAATGTAACCATTGTTGGCCTGTTTTACAGCTCTGGGCTGAGTGCGGTTACGTGTGGTTCCTCACTCAGCTGTTAACTTGAAGAGAGTTGGCAGCCAGATAACATGGAACAGAATCAGATCGAAAACATTCACAGTGACCTCAAGGATTTCATGTGAAAAAGGATATCATGTTATCTATTCTTCTGTTTGTCATACTTCTTTAATACATTTTATTGCAACTACACTGGCATTATTAGGACAAATAAATATACCTAAATCAGTGCTTCTGGTTTTCTGTTTTGTTTATTTTTTCTCCTTCCCTTCTGCCATGTTGACAAAGTAGCTACCCTGCTGGGAATGGATGGAAATAGTCTGATTTATCAGTCTGCATAGCATGTAAATTTCTAAGAGGAAAGAATAATATTTTAATATATAAGCCTAGAAGAAGACAATGAGATCTGCCTCTAGGAATGTTTTTGATTTATGATAGGAAGTCAAGCTCTTCTAGCTGCAGCATATCTATTTCTTTGTAATATCATCCCTAGCTTGCTTTATATTTGGAAGCCCGTGTTGTTTGATTCAATGTATTTTACAAGTTCCAAGTTCCCTTTTTTGTTGCATCCTGCATTCAAGCTACTGATGTTCAGTGTGCAACCTGCATCTGTGCTTTCCTAGCTTCATCCAGGGAATCCTTCTAATTAAGTTCTTATGCGAGGACAAGCCAGGCTCCAGAAACCGATGTGCTATAAACACTATAAACAATATTTTTCCTGTCATATTTCTAAGAGTTTATTGTTTTCCTGTTAGATTGATTTCCTCTCCACTGTAGTGTAGGCATCTAGGCCTGCAAAACAGAAGTCATTTCTGAAGGCTACAATAATGTTAACAGCCAAGACATATAGTCATGCTAAATGAATCCATGAAGGACTTAGTCCTATAGTAGCAGTGGCGGTAAGTATGACAGTGGTGTAAAAAGGGGAAATATTCCTTTTGTAGATGGTAATAAAATTTTTGAGCGGTATTGATGATAATTAAGGTGAAGTTTAGCACAGAGGTGTTAAACAACCAGATGGAAGTAAAAATTTAGCATAAGGCTCCTGAGAACTCCATTCACTTTACTGTTTGTTGGTAGAGAAACGAACTGAAATAGCATATGAGAAATAGGGAATGAAACCTGGTTGTAATACATAGTTACTGGAAAACTTAAAGGCTAACATAACTTTATGCACAGGTTTTACTTTTTCCTTTGACTAGCAAAGAACCCCAGTACTGAGCTTGCTTACAATCTGTTTAGAAAGGTTTGTCTTCATAGAGGAACAGAAGAAAGAGATTCACAGAAGTTTGTTTCTTCAGGTAATTTCAAGACCTTACTTCTATTCAATTTCCAAAAATTTGAAAACACAACTTGTAAAGGTTTAGTGCCTTATGGAAGCATGAAAGCTTGCAGAATAAACCTGGCACTGTTAAATTAAAACAAATAGAATTGGGAAGACCCAAGTACCTTGTCAGAGATGGATGACAGCTTGTCAAGCTGGGCTGGCTTGTTACCTGGGCTGGCTGAAGCAACTCCAGCCACAGGAGGTAAGAAATACCTGCAAACACTACTGCTCCTTCAGTGCATTTTTTTGATCTGAGGTGATTTTCCCTGTGGTGTTGCTGCTCTGAAATCCCCTGGGATAGTTGGTTCTGGCATGACTGCTGAGCTTTGGCATTGGAAGGTACTGTGCTATGGAGATGCCCTCTGTCATGGCAGCCCTCCCTGCTGACTGCTTCAGATGTAACTGCCAATGTGCAGACATTCATTTCAGAAGAGCTAATGCCCTGTAAACTTGCATACTAGGCTGTTTCATGGTAACTTGTTTGGGCAGCACATCCTGACTTCCTGAACAGAGATGATTCTTCAACAACATTTGTCAGTGATATTCTGCTAAAATATTTTTGCATTTCACTTCCCTTCTCAAAAGCTGGATATAGCTTATGGTAATATTGGTTGCATTTTGCTTTTAAAGTGACTACACACCAATAGTGGGTGAAATATTTTTTTTGCTCTTTACTGCCCATCAGGAAGCTATATCTTGCACAGTTATGCAGAGCAAGTGCTATAGCATCATGACAGATCTTTAAGTGCTTTATGTCTGAAGACAGAGCTAGACAGAACTAAAAATTATTTTTTTTTCAGCACTCTAGTGACTTATTGATGTACCTTCCGGACAGAGTGAAAACATTCCTCTGAGGCTCCAGCTAAACTGAAAAATGGAAGAAATCACTGCCTCCTGTATAGTGTGTGGATGTATTTAAAGATAGAGGAAATATTAATTTGCTTGTGAAGTCTAATCTATTTGTCCTTACCTCTTCAATCACTTATTGTTTATTTGCTTAAATCTTCCTTAGTCAGCCAGAAACATACATCATAAATAGATAATTTATATTTAAAACTGGTAGGAAAAAAATGCAAGGTGTTTTTTTCTTCTCAGCAGAGAAGTTTTTCAACTAGTTGTACTGGAGATTTGTACAATTCAGAAATCCATGATTTAATATGACCACACACACACACACACAGAGCCTATTTGTTTGCAGTCTTGTATAGAGGTAGGCTAAGATGCAGTTGTAAACAGCTGTCAAGTCTGTGAATTTGTTTTTGGTCAAATGAGGCCAAGGCTTTTTTAACAATGTAAGAGTTTACGAAATGCTCAAGCATAATATGCTATCCTTACTTTAATGCAAGCTCCGATGTAAAGGACTATAATACAGCTATCAGTGTGTTATAGTAGTTTGTTACCACAGTATTATAATGAAACAGCACAATACTGCTTAAAAATGTATGGATGCTTCAGTCATTGTAACCTCTTGAGGTCTTGCTTTTCCAGGAAAGTTGTTAAGCAACTGAGACTTAACAATTTAGTCTTTTGTGCGTGTTTTCTGTGTAAAAACATCATGCTATTACTTCTTAGTCACAGGTCTAATGATTTTACCTGATTCAGATTCCTTCCCAAACTAGTAATCGTCACATTTAATTTCTGCTGCATTTTGTGTATTTGGTTATATACTCATTTGCTTTATTAACAAAGGGACAAAACCAAACAGAGCTCTTCTAGTATCACCTGTCGATCTAGTTTGTAGTCTTGCTCTTCCTCAGATTTATTTTTTTTTTCCTAATGGATAATTGACATTCCTGCCTTTTCATTCTTTGGTGAAAAGTTTAGTGAAAATAAAAATTGTAAAACATTTGGGTTTTTTGGTTTGTTTTTTTCTTTTTTTTTTTTTAGTCTTCTCTGTTACATTGCCTTTAACCACGCATAGGCCTGGGTATTACTTTGCATCTAAACAGTTACTCTTGTAAATTCCCACATAGTCACTGCTCCAAAATCCAACAGTTTTGACTACCAGCTATAAAATGATTGCACATACTTCTTTTTTTTTTTTCTTCCTAGTTGTCAAGTGTCAGGATCTAACTCTGCTTCTCAGAAGGGATATTCTTATTTCTTATGTACCTTAATTAGTATTTTTGACCTGCAACTTACTGATATCCTAGTGCATGTGGATGAGCAGTTTCCAGTGAAAGACAGCTAAGAAAGGCAAATATTGCTGTTGGCTTACATTCACTTTACAGTGGTCCAAGAGACCACTGGAAAATTTCTAGATGTGTTGGAGAAGAAAAACATTGCAAACTATACTTGTTCATTTCCAGCTATTGGCATCTGAGTTAAAATTCTTGTTATCTGTGAGTTAATATAATAAGGATTACTGAACTATTGCAGAATTTTTGAAAGTATGCAAACAGCTTTCTCTACAACAGATATAATTTGCTGCCTGTCTAGCATCCAAGAAATAATCTGCAATTACATGAACTCTGAGATTCAGTTCAACTGTACATGTGCTGTGGTGCCTTGAGCCGTACACTTCAGCTGCTAATTCAGATAGACTTCATTTACAAGTTTTTTGCACTGAAAACATTTCATTATACAGTTTGTATTTTAGGGTGCATCTAAGTATCTTGTATCATAATTTTATGGATATCCTGCCTTCATCTTTAAAAGCACAAAGTTGTGCATATGCTTTGATGCACTTGATAAAAAATGGGCATTTACTAATAAGTGTTTTGGGGAAAAAACTAAGACATCAACTTCAGTCTCTAAGAAGTTGCTTGGTGTTCCTGTTTATAGGGATAATTTATGAACTTCCTTGCTCCAGCTGAGATTTCTAGGTCATCCTAAAACCTGTGGGTAATTTGGTGTGCTGTAATACAAGTATCAAATTTACCCCAACTGTTTCTTTAAAATACCTGCTGATGTCATTGAGTGCTTTTATAATGGGTAGTAATAACTTGTCCTTTTGGGAGTTCGTGTCTGCTAAAACACATCTTTTCATCACTTTTGTAAAAAAGCGAGAATTAAGCCTATTTGCAGATGTGAGTACACAAGCAGAACTAGTGAGACCTCCCACAACCCCCAAGGACACAGAAGATGTCTTTGTTGGAGGCAGGGTTAGAAGACTTGTTTATTTTGCATGAAGATAGTGCTTGAGCAAGGGAATCATGACCCGCTTGATCCTCTTCCATGAAGCACTTGTGAGCACTCAAACACTTAGCCACAGTGTTCACCTCCATTGTCAGTGTATTTTCTAGATAAACAGTACTGAAGCATAGTATTGCTCACTGTCTTTAAAGTCAGTTCTGAGGAAATCATAATTTCCCATCCCAAAGACAATTTTATTTTTCTTCTTCTTCCCAAGTTCACTTGCAAATGTCTCTGGAAAAGTGATTTAATTTCATACTAACAAAAAACAAATTCAGCAGTCTTGTTCAAGTATGTCCCTGTAGGCAACCTCCATAGTACTGCTCCCAATCTGTTGGACTCAGATGCCCCGGACTACAATCAACTGTGTGTTATGACCACATCTGAAGGAGGAAAAGATAGAATGTAAGCTTGCTGGACCCCTGTGCTTTCAATTCATGTTTCCTGCTCTAGCAGAAATGCAGTCTGACTCCAAATTCAGGCTCAAAGCACCTGCTCTGTGATCAGAGCCAAGGTTGGAGGATTTGCTGATGAACTGGAATAAATTGCATATGAAAGAAACCCAAGAGGTACCTGTTTTAAGCTAATCTCTGAGTTTGATTTACCTAAATTATTATATTGAGATATCAAAGAAAAGGTTTTAAAACTGCTGAAAGCCAAATTTATTAAATAAGAGTTGGAATACTCCATGCCCAGTCTGTTCTTGCAAGGAAGCATTGCTTCCTGCCAATTCAGTGTCTTAGACTTAGTGCCTTTAGTCTCAAAAAATTATTCTTTTGGACTCTTTTGAGGACCTTCCTGCCAGTTCAGCAGATTGTTCATTTCTCTGTGTGAATTGCGGCTTCCAGATCTGTGCTGCATCTCTGGGGCTTGTTGCACCCCATCACCTCTTTGGCCATCTACCTCATCAGCATACACAGGGGAAGGAATGTCTCTCCTCCTTTCACTACCGGTCTCATCCAGTTTTCATAATGGAGTTTAACAGAGCTGTGCACAAAAATAAATGGCGCAAAATCAAAACCAAGTACTTTCCCTCACATTTCCTCCAGCTTCTTTCGAGAAGTGTGTTTCTATACAGGCTATCAGTTTATTACCTGATTTCTGCCCTGCAATCACTCCACATTGTAATAAATCAAATTGCTGCTTCAAACACTAAGAAATCTGAAGTAAGTTCCAAAACTGAGGCTTCTAGGTGTTACGCACTGTAAGTTGCAGTGTGGCAAAGAAGTTGGAAACATAGATATTAACAGATGTATTTAAAACAATACCAAAAAAGTAACAGTAAAGAGCACTCAAATGCAAAATTAAGACTGTAAAACCTATGGTCTTTCACTACATAATGCATGCAGCACAGTTGTCACTGAGGGTATACCATGGATGAAGTGATTGTTGCCTGGGATTGGCATTTTGCAGACACTAGACCTGAGATAATGGTCATTGTGAATTAGATCCTCAGCTAATTCAGCATCTTTTTCATCTGCTAAAGAAGGAAGGTTGCTTTCATTTCATTTCATTTCATTTCATTTCATTTCATTTCATTTCATTTCATTTCACTTCATTTCATTTCATTTCATCTCATCTTTGTGATGTGTGCAGAGCAATTATTTTCCTCTTCAGACTTGGGGTGATAGCAAGTGGTGGGATATCACCTTAAGGCTTTTTTTTTCAAACGGTGTAAGTTAATTCTCAAGCAGCTTTTTAATAATATTTTTGCCTTTGCATAGAAAAATGAGATGTCTAAAAGACCAGTTCATCATGTTTCTGTTTGAATAGTTTTTCATTAAATATCATGTTTAAGTCACAGTGAGATGGAACAAACCAATACCAAGAAGCAAATTATAATATTTGTGTAATATAGATGTAATAAAGACAATGTGAAATCATCCTACTTTAATCATTAAGAAACAGCATGTCAGAAGCATGGCTTCAGTGTTTATTAGTCATCAGTGTAAACTGAACTTCTTTGGTTTTAGAACTATGTTAGAGCTTTTTTCTTTCTTTTTAGTAATTAAGCTCTCAGGGAGAATCTTCTGTCTGAACATTTGTCTAATAACTCTTACACTTTAGAAAGTTGTTGATTTTTGAACTACCTTTTCATTCTAACCCGACTTAAAAGTAGAAGCTACATGCTATCCAATAAGGAATTGCCTGTAAAAAGAAAATTTTTGAGACTGACTTGTCTGAGGCTCCTTATTCTTGAACCAAGATAACACCAAGACATCGATAATATGCAAGGTACACTAACTGGACATATTGAATAAAAACCATACTAATTATCTATAACTTCCACAAGCAGGAAAAGATAAGAAGTCTGAAATACAAACAGAATAAACTTAAATATGGATTTTCTAAGTGCTGTACAGCCTCATACATTATCCATTACACTTCAGTGAGATAGTGTCACTAAACTTGAACGGGAGTTTTTCAATGAACTGAAATGTTCTGCAGGAAAGTAACATTTTCTACAAGGCTTCAGCTAATGGGTGGCTTCTTAGCTTCAGGGTAGATTTACTATCTCAAAGGGGAGAGAGAGGCTTGTTCCAGAATAGTCAGTACTTTTGTAGTTGAACACTTACTGCAGATGTGGGAGAACTAGCTTGAAGCCTAGGATTTGGGCAGAGCAATCCCAGCCTTAGATGCATGTCATAGTCACTTTGGCAGTCACTGTTTAAGAGCACAGTGCTTGCGTGAGATCAAATCTCTGACAGTGATAGACACCTAGGGAAATACTGAGACAAGCAAATATTAGTGATACTATACATTCTCAGGTCTAGTGGCTTCCTGAGATGAATGTTGCTTCTGTGTTATTAGTAGGTTTCAACGGTTTTCTCTCTTGAGAACTTGTCTGGTGTCTTTTGAGCTCACATGAATTTCTAACACCTGTGATGTTCTTTGGCAAGGTGCTCTATGAATCTACTAGCCATAGCATGAAGAAACACCCTCTGTGTGTGTCTGCGTGTGTGTAAACATCTCAGTTTCATTTACTTTTATTTGTTCTTTTTGCCTTTTGTTTAAAGAAATTTAAAAAGATCTTAGTTTCACTGTTGGAAAGGGGGAGATTTCAACATGCTGTTTTTCTGCCCAAAGTTTCCTGCCACACAATGATTAACATTATATTACAGACTGAGGAAAATAAAGGAGGCAGAAGTAGTCCACCTCATACAACTGGACCAAGGTTGTATAAATGTTAGCTCTGCTTCTCAGCTTAGAAACACCAGTAAAAATGTGCCATTTAGGATTCTGTTTAGAACAAATGCTTGAGCAACATAACTCATTGATTGTGTAACCTGTATGTATGTACAGTGATGTAAGTGCTTGTCATGGTTAGACCACAGCTGTTAACAAAGCACCATGCAGCCACTCACTCACTCCTCCCCCACAAGGGGACAGGGAGGAGAATGGAAAAAACCCTCATGGGTTGAGATAGACAGTTTAATAGGATAACAAAGGAAGGAAATAATGATAATAATTTTAATTCATATATTGTTCATATATTCACGTATCATTCATATCTATATGAAACAAGTGATGCACAAATGTAATTGCTCCCCCCATGCGGGAAACCCCTACTCTGGTGGCCAGTCTGTTTCCCAGCAGCAATCCCACCTCCCAGCTGGCTTCCCTAGTTCTATCTAGAGCATGACATTCTATGGGAGGGAATATCCCCTTGGCCAGTCTGGGCCAGCTGTCCTGGCTGTGCTCTCCCAGCTTCTTGTGCAGTGGGCAGGGTGTGGGAAGTTGAAAAGTCCTTGATTTAGTGTAGACATTATAACCACCCAGCAACAACTAAAACCATCAGTGTGTTATCAACATTATTCTCATGCTAAATCCAGCTCTATACCAGCTACTAGAAAGAAAATTAACTCTATCTCAGCCAAAACCAGGAATGTTGTAACATTTTCCTACACAACTGCAGGATGTCTATTATTCAAAATGTACACTGTTTGTTTTCAAAACATAAGAGTTGAAGACGTGTACATTGACCAGCTCATGCTTTTGTACACTTGAAATACTGCTATTTCATTAACTAAAGCTATTGCCAAAGCCTGTTCCAAAATGAAGGAACAAAACAAACTTTTTGGATCCTTATGTTATAGCCTGAAGGAAATCTGTTCAGCACCCACGGAGCTGTAATCCTGCAATAAAACACTGGCTAGGGTCTTAAAGACAGCAACACTAAAAATGGTAATAATACTAAAATGTTTCTCTGTATTAGCAAGGCCAATGGAATTGGGATTCCTTAGTGACCTAAATTAAATGGAACTCTAAAGTTACTAAACTACTACTACTAAACTACTAAAGTTACATGGAAAGGGATTTTTTTATCATGCAGATGATGATATTGGGAAATGTTTATTCGCTCACACAGTGCAGAAAAGGAGGGATATCAATGAGTTTCTTATCTTGACATTAAAATTACTCTTTTGTAAGTAAAGAGAGGATTGCTTTTTTTCAAAACACAAGCTAATCAAAATATTAAAATGTTTCAAGATACTCTTCCATTTTGTTCCATTACTGGCACATAACTTGTTTACTTGAAAGTTCAGTGGAGTCAGAGACAGTGACTGAATAGGTTGGTGGCTGAAATATCATAAAGAATGGTATAATTACGGTGGAGGAAAGCAGGAAAGCATAATCCTTTAACTGGCATGCAGCATTTATACTACAGAAGTACCAGTGATTAAGAAAAAGTGTGAAATAGTGGCTGTGGGCTAACAAAGTAGAAATATCTCCTGGTAGCCCTCATATTTCTTGAGAGGAGGGTTGAAGAGAAAGGACTGTTGTGATTTAACGTGGCAGGCAGCTAAAACAACCACACAGCAGCTCGCTCACTCCCCCTCCCCCGCAGTGGGATGAGGGGAAAGAATTGAAAAGAAAAAGGTAAAACTCGTGGGTTGAGCTAAAGGCAGTTTAATAGGACAGAAAAGGATGATGATGATAATAATAGAATATATGAGTGATGCTCACTACCTGGAACCGATGCTCAGCTACTTCCTGAGCAGTTCCACCGCCCAGCCAACCCCACAGTTATATACAGAGCATGACATCATATGGTATGGAATATCCTTTCGGCCAGCTTGGGTCAGCTGTCCTGGCTGTGCCCCATCACAGCTTCCTGTGTACCTCACCTTCTCACTGGCAGGCCAGTATAAGAAGCTGGAAAGTCCCTGACTGCTTACCAACGACTAAAATATTAGTGGGTTATCAACATTATTCTCATTCTACAACCAAAACACAGCTCTATAGCAGCTGCTATTAAGAAAATTAACTCTATCCTAGACAAAACCAGGACAGCTTGCTAGGGTAGCTTCTTTCATTATATAATTCCTGGAGGTGAAATGTCTTTTGCTCACCTTTATAAGTAAATGATTATTGCTGACCCTGGACTCCCATACTATTAAGTGGTAACAGCATTTCTGAGATTGTCTTGGCTAATTCAGAAATGGGAGGGAGAGAAAGGTTATTTTCCTAGGTCAATGCTAAATACAATTTCTGAGATAAATGGGTGTTCAATAGCAAAAGGCTAGAGCTTTGCAGCTCTTTCTGGCAGTTGATGGATCATGTACTTTTGAGTATAACTCAATGTTCTTTTTGTATACATCCTCTTTCAGAACTAAGTGCCCTTGTTTTACAGTGCCATTTCATACTTAGTGTCATTCACTTTGTGTGATACGTGGTGCTGTAACAGACCTGCTGAAAAAAGCTAGTTAGCAGGAGCAAGGCAGGCTTCCATTAGTTTAAAAGAAGTTATTTACTGCACAGTCAATTTTTGAAATCCATACTTCAAATTATGAAAATATCTAGCTTAGATTATTTAGAATACTTTAATACATAATTTTTCCAGGCCTTAAACACAGAAAATTTGTCTGTTCTTCATTATTGAATATATTGTGGAATTATGGTAGTGAAGGGGCTGAAATAGCTTTAATGACACAGAACAAAATAAAACTTGAGGCATGTAAGCAACTGCTGCCCTTCAGTGGGGTTTGCTAAGAAGAGCTGCAGATTGCTTTCATTCAGCAGAAAGTCATTTGGTCTTAATCATAACTAATGAAAATTAACATACGAATGAAGTATTTTCAGCGAAGCTAGTTAAGAGGTTTTTTCTCAGAGCTCTTGTAATGAAACATGTGATGTGTTAGTGAAATAAACTTTAAAAGAAAGTATTCATTGCTAATATTTTGTCTAGTTGTACTAACATTCACAGACATATTAATACAATTTTGATTTTCAAATGCCAGGTTATATTTTATATCTGCTTCTAATGACAATGAGATATTTTTGGCTTTCAACCAGTGAAGATGATTTTGCTGAGAATCTGAAATTTTTAAAGGCTCTCTTTTTTGCGGTGGGGGTGGGTGTGGAGATACTTTTTTTTTTCCAAAATCTTGAGCAAGGGTGGAAAAACTTGCCCTTTGACAGACACCAGATTTTGATAAAATAGTTTAGTCTGTAATAATGTATGTTGTTTGGTTTATCAGAAATTGATGCATGTCTTCCTGCTCAGAAGCAATTAGATTTGCTTGACATCTAAGTAGAAGACTTGATCTGGCACCTCAATGCTTTGGGTTTGAGTGTCAGATAATCGAGAAGAATTTACTTAGGTCACTGTAACCACTCTTTGGGAAGCTGTAGAACACACATGTTGCTTAAGCTAGGTCTCTTTGGAGCACATGTGGTTGTGTGCAACTGCAAATGAGTGTTTAAATATGAAAATATTACAGATAGCAAGTTCTCCAGTCATGATGATATACTGATACAAGAAAAATATTGTGGAAAGAGGCAATATCCTTTATCATACAAATAAAAAAAAATCCCCCAGCAAACAGACTTGCATTCAAACTGACTGTTTTCTTAAATTGCTTCCAAGGGTCCACAAATCATCTATCTGACTATGTTAGTCTCATAGAACTATGATCTTACTACCATGCACGCACTATAATAGTGTTTTAAATATATTCTGTTTAAGTGTGTACATTAAAGTCACAAATAGTGTGTTTATTGAAACTGTCAAGAGTATTAAACAATTAGCAGGAAATGTATGAACCATGAATGGTTTTAATTAGGCTACAAAATTACAGATAATAATGAATGGAAAATATTAAAGGTAGAATATAATTTCAGAGTCATCTGGACATAATCTGAATCCAGGAATAGTCATTGAAAGCTTTAGATTAAATTTTAGTTTTGATAAAAAGTTTATAAAAGTTGTGGAAGTAAGTGGAAAATGTGAGGAAAATAGGGCATAAGGTATGTTGAAGACACCTGATTTTCATCATGCTTTGATAAAATACCTGTGTTGCTTTTCTTTTGAACTGAAAAATGTGATGGATGTAATACCTCTAGAACTCACTAAAGCATAAGTAATATGGTGCCACAAGGCAGATCACTAGCTGAGCTGGTGATAGTGGAGTTTTGTACTACCATTATGATCCTACTAATTTGAGTGTGTATCTGGATGGTACAGAAGTTTGAGTACTGTCAGTACTGTGCCTTTTCTATGGGTTTGATGTTGAGCCTGTCATATCAGCACCTATGAGAATCAATGTTTATTGAACTGTCCAAAGAGAGAAATGAGTAAAATGTCACCATATTAATGATGGTGTCTTATTCAATACAAACCCTACTATTTGGGAGCTTCTTTTTCTGCAGAACACCTTGCTAAACCAAGACCTTGCAAATTAAGCTGTAAGTTAACAGCCTTTCAGCTTGCTGGACACTTGTTGAGTGAATCTGTTTTAAAAAGGCGCAGGAGGCAATTTTCAGAGTCCTGCTGCTGATCTAATGCATTTTTCTTTTGAAATGTGAAAAATAGAAATAACCACTTGCAGGCTCCTCAGCAAACAGAGCACTTGTTTTGAGTGGCCTGTCCTTTTGAATGTAGCTGAAATATGTTTTCATGCACTCTGTAAGAAAATACTTAGGTTCAACCAGCCACTTGAAAATCTTAATGCAACTTTTTTTTTTTTTTTAAATCTTGCTTTAGTTTGATGGTATTTCACACTTTCCACTTATTCATCAGGTGGGTCTGGGCTGTTTGAAAATTTCTTACAGGGCAGCTGCATACACTGTTTTAATTTCTATTTTTATTTACTGATAGAAGCAATCTATAATTTTATGTTAAAAGTCATAGAAGTAGGTTGCTGCTGAAAATATGCTTTTGCTGTTTTCTGGCTTTTTAATGTTTATGCATCAAATGCATCACAGTTTATGTGGTACTGCTTTTAAAACTGCTAAGCGCATGAGAAACTGTCTATCTACCTGTTCTTAGAACTACCATTGTATGCACCACAGCAATGCTTATTTTATTTGAAAAGCATCTCTTATCCTAGAGTAGAAGTGCCCAGAACATGCCAGTCCCTCTTATATATAGATGAATAAAAATATAGTTGTTCATTAGCTCTTCCAGTTTTTTGGGATTTTTTTTTTTCTTTTTTCTCTTCATAGGCAATTCATAATCATATATGAATTTCATATTCATAGGCAATCTGTTCTGCTGTGGAAAGCTGTCTGAAATCACTACATATTTGAATAATCTAAAATTTTTACACTAGTACCTAAAGCTTATATAGCATGAGCACTTCTCAGTAGTCAGGTTATTCTGAGAGGTAGAGTTTCCATCTGAGGAGGAGCATGAGAAGCCAGGGATAGCATAGGCAGTAAGCAGGCAAACGCTGCAGTTTCTGGGTAAAGGCAGGAGCAAGGTGTGGTTCAAAGACCAGGGTGGAGGCCAGGGAGGTGAGAGGGTGGCAAGAGGAAAGAGCACTATGAGTAGCTTTGGGAACTGCTGCTCTAAGCTTTATTGTGGCCCCTGTAAATCAAATTGTGACAAGGTCCTGAGCTGTCATTAAGCACATGTGGAATTTAGGATTGCACTGAAGCATGTAAATATCGGAGAGAGAGATGATAGTTCAGACATGTTGTCTCCATGGCAATATTGTATTATGTGCAACATTTAATAACATTAAGTGGGACCATACAATTTTAACCCGGATATTTACCAGTTAGGATCTGAAATTAACTGTGATTTTTAGGGAGTGGAGGGCATCCTTGTTTATAAAGTTTGTAAGACTTGGGGGTCAGGGGAGAGGCATTTTCTGAGCCTGAATGGAGAAAATGCCTTTTGTCTAACAAAAGAAGAAAGAACATTTCTAGCTAAGCCCCTGTCATGGTTTAAACGTGGTAAGTAGGCTTTGAACCTACTTGAATCAAAACTTCCTTTCTAAATATGACTTTTAGGCTGAAATGACATGGCTGAAAAGTGTTTACTCAGAGAAAAAATTGGAAAGTGTCTCTGAGCTGTGCTGTGTGTCATTACATAGCTTTAGTTTAGAAGCTCTTCATTCACATCTCAAAGCAGGACTCTCGTAGATCTGTAGCATTTGTGAATTTTATTTACAGTGACAAAAATGCTAGCAAATAACTGAGGCAGAGCATAACTAAAAGGTGAGAGAAGGGCAGATAAGAGAAATGTGTCTGCAAAACTGTGTCCATGGATTTTTGCCTGACCTCAAGCATGTCACTGTTCCCTCTGACACAGGGCAGTATTTTTTTTCCTGTCTTTCAAGAGCTGAATGAAGACATTAAATACATGTTAGATCTATTTGTGTATTTTTTTAAAGTCACAGTGAATTATGTCCTTTTCACCTTGAGAAGAGGAAAAACAAGGAATATTTCCTTTGGTTTGTTGTATACTGAAATCTTTTGGAAAGTATCTGCCATAATGATAAGAACTCAACCTTCATAAATACTGAAGAGCCTTACTTGCGGGTATGAACTCTAATCTATCCCTAATTCTACCAGTGAAACTTCACCTGACAGACAAATACCATGCTATAATGTTTTTCATGACTATGTTATTCTGGTAGCTTATACTTATCTTTAGCTAACTAACATATGCAAATCCATCTCCTCTTCAGTTATTTCCCATCGAGGAGGTTACTGTTTGTGGTAGGAAGTCACTTTATACTAATCTGTTACTAAAATGCCTTTTGCAGGTCATATAATTGAATGTTCAGTGTGCCTTACCCCTCTCCTTAAGGGCATTTAATTCTTATACTGCTCTGATCTTTGTCTGCGTTATTAGTGGTTTCTCACTTGCCATGTAATCAGTACTTGCCGGTTCTTTTGGCAGGGCTGTTAGTGAAAATGTGTCCTGGTTTCTGTTGAGCTGGAGCTAAACCATGAAAAAATCATAAATAGCATTAATTTCAAAACAAGTTATTGAACTACTCAACTGGTGTGGTTTTCTCTAGTTCAGTACTTTTTCTTTCAATACCTCTTCTTCACCAACTCTCATCTATTATTTACTTAGAGTGAATTTATTATTTATTTGTACTAGAATCTCTTTTGTGATTCTGGTGTTTTTCAGTTTTACTAATAAGACACCATGCTGTGGAGAAGCAAGTGCTTCACCATAGGTAAGTCATGGACCATGTTTCACTTGCCTAGAAAGTATATACTCCTACTTAAGAGGCTTCTGGAGAATTTTAATCTGACAGAAGTCTCTCAAACCATAACTTCCACTTTACTTCACCAGTTTGATTTTTAATCATTGCTGAGATCTGAAACTTGTGTCTTTGGATACACATAAAGCTCAAAGGCTTTTCAGAATACTTCAATAAAAGTAGCTGTATTTGTAAATCTTAATACAGCTTAGGAACTTGTTTTTCATCTTGGCAGCATGCCTGCTGGTGGAAATAGAAGCTTTCTGAATAATGCTGCTGCTGCTAACAGTAGTTTTAAAATGTCCTAAATGCTGTAACAAATATTTCAAAAAGAAAGGTCTGAAATTTACACAACTTGTAAAAGTGGAGCTGCATTTAGATTTTCACTACTGCTGTCTCCTTTTGGAAAAAGGATGCCCATGATAATCAGGGTTAACAAGCAAGGATACTGTGTTTGAAAGAAATAACACTTTTTCTCCTCCAGAAAACAAACAGCTCATTCTGCTCAGTACTATTCTGTCTGAGGGTCTTTACCTGATTGTCTTCTCTTTCTGCATGTAGGTCACTAGCTACAATCTTTTCTTACACTGGTTTCTGTTGTGTTGCTCCACTGACTACTTCTTGACATTTTCTTACCTGTGATGAAATTAATGTGAACTAAGAGAAATTCACAGCAGGTATTACCAGTGCAGCTTTTCTTAAGCCACCAATGCTATCATAATGCGATAGATCTAGTTAGCTTTATTGATCTGTGGTACTCATTAATTGATGAAGTACCCTCATCATAGTTTGTATTATATTTATCTCTGAATTTTCAACTTCAACATCCTAAGTGTGGATGACAGGACTTCAGTCCCAGATTTCCAAGCAAAACAGGCAAGAGATTATATGCTTTTGGTGTGTTTACCCACAGGCTTTCATAAATGGAGCTGTATGTGAGCATGGACCCCGTTTCTCTACAGGATTTTGGCTTGCAGTGGGTTGACCTTGGCCAGCTGCCAGGTGTCCCCTCTAGCTGCTATCTCACCCCCACTCCTCAATAGGACAGGGGGAGAAAATGAGATGGGAAAGCTCATGGGTCAAGATAAAGACTTACCACTTACTGTCAAGGGGAAAATAGACATGACTGGGGGAAAATTAATTTAATGTCAACTAATCACTGGGTTAATGGTGCAAAACAAAGGCAAATTTAAAGCAACACCTTCCACCTTTCCTCCCAGACTCACCTTCACTCATTCATTCCTGACTCCTCTACCTGCCCCTCTGCCCTGAACGGTGCAGGGGTGTCGGGGAATGGGCACTGCGGCCACTCCACACCAGCTCCTCTCCACCGCCCCTGCCCTCTCACGCCGTTCCCCTGCTGCCCCAGCGGGGGCTCTCCACAGGCCGCAGCTCCCTCAGGAGATACCTGCCTACTCCGGCCGGGGCTTTCCAGGGGGAATCTCTGCGGGGGGGCCACCTGGAGCCCTCTTCCCCTCCGCCCGCTCCACCCTTACAACTCGCAGGGCTTTTTCCCACATTTTTCCCCTCACCGCTGGGCAGCCTTCTGCCCTTTCGCAGCCGCGCTTTCCCTGAGGGGCCCACCCGTCCCCGGGTAAGGGGCTGAGCGGTGCCCTGCAGTGGGGCCACGGGAGCCGGCTGGAATCAGCAGTGTCCGGCCCGGGGCAGGCGCGGCCTCTCCCCCGCTGTCCTCACCCTCCCGTCTCCCAGACGCAGCAGAGCTCTCTGCCCGCACCTGGACAGCTGTAGCCGGTACGTGAGTATCTTGAGATAAGAACTTTGAAAAACGTGTCCATGATTGAATTTCCCCAATTTTTAATGCGCTGTCTCTGTCCTGTAAGTTCACTTGTAGTCATTCTGATGGCCTCAGCACTCTGAGGAGCGCTGCAGGTAACAAAGTAATTTTATTTCTGAGAACTGCAAGCCTTAGAAATTTTACAGCTTGCAAAGCTGTTAGTCAGTCTTTAAAGGTCAAAGCAGAAATTTTTTTCCTGGTGTGTGTAATTTCCAGATTATTATACCCCCTGTTTTCCTTTTTTTAACATATCCTATTTATTAAGTTCTATTCTGTACTTAATTATTTCTGTGATACATAATCTCTTGTCAGCACCTTCTGGTCACTTTAAAAGATACGTCACCTACTTGTTGACTCAGTGAGACATCATGAGACTGTTATTATACATGTCATATTTATACACATTTCTGTGGTATTTTTCCATCAACCTTGCATGGCTTACTAATTACATGCAAGAAGAAAAAACAGTATTTGGAATGGAAAACCTGTATTAACAATGTTATAACACAAAAACTTTCTGGAAGACGGATAGTTTTTAGATTCTGTTTATGTCTTACATGAATGAACTTGTGCTTTTAAACAGGTTTAAAACAAAGTCCTCTTGTCAGTAGAAGTACTGAGTTTTGGATGTCTCTGATGGCAGCCTTAGAGTGATGGAATCAGACTTCTAATGCAATTAGTAAAAATCTGGAGAAATGTTTTCCATGCACAGACATGCTGTTCCTTACCACCCTGGCATCTAAAATATTTCTACAAAATATACCTATCTACACCTCTAAAATACTCCCTGTCCTAGTAAGCAATTGCAAGGATGTATAACCTACTCTTCCCTTTAGGTGAGTGGAAAGTGGAACTAGTCACTCGCAAATTGTACATGCAAAGTCTGACTTACTGCACAAATAAAATTTATAATAATTGTGATTGACTAGTTGAAGCATTAAATTGCATGGATCCATGTAGGTGAATTGAGTTGTAAGCACAAAACACACTTTTTCTTCTTTTTCTTTCCTCAGTTACAAACAAATCAAATATACTAACAGCTGTCTTGCAGTTGTTTTCTTTTGCATTTATTTAATGCTAACTCAAGGGAAATTTTTATAGCTTCATATGTTTTACATTTACCACCAGCTCCAAATTTCAGGAGCTGTGTCTAAGAAAAACCTTTTTTCTTACATATAGAAAAGGGAAAGAGAAGGGAAGGGGCATACAACTTTCTCAGAAGCAGAGAGTGAGAGGGTAAAAATTTTATGTGCTGTTAATTGTGGAGAGAATAAACAACCACAAATATTTAATTCTGGCAATTGCTGAAAGGGCTTCTTGGAAGTGCCTGAAAAAAAACACTACCACCCAGTAATTAAGATTAAATGCAAGCCTGGATATAGTACAAATGAGAGTAGAAAGAGCTTTATCCGTGGATGAGTCAAGATTTGGTATCTCCTCTCAGATACTTCTCTTTGCTCCATACACCCAAATACATATGCTTGACTTTTTACTTTAGATTTTAGGTTATGGATCTAGAAACTGTAGCCAAGGTGAAAACAAACTAGTAACCCCAATTATCTGTCTCCTTTTCTTCTTTTTGAATTGCTGTTTCCCACAGACTTGTCTTTCCCTTTCTAAGTTTTTTATCCATCAAAAGGGATATTTCATATTATGTACCTCTTAACAGAAGTTCAGTTTTAAACTTCTGAAGTCCCTATTGAACTTGCAATAAGACTTAAACACACTGTAGCACAGCTTTACTTGGAAATGTTCCTAATCCTCAAGTATTTAAAAGATGCCAATTTTTACTGTTTACTTAAGTTGCAGTGTTACTGCAGGCGGATAGACCATTACTGATTTCTGCTATCAAGAGAATGATGGGCAATCCTTACTGCTCATTCCCCCTGACTCAAGAGAGAGAAGGCAAAGCCAAATTCTCACTGCCTGCCATGTTGGCTCCTGTGCCCTAATGCAAACTGCAATGCTGGGACAACCTCTCTTGTCATGAGACCCAGTTCACTGATTTTTTTTTTGCACTGGAGAGAAAATCCACCACAAAGGTTCATGACTTAGAATATGTGACTTTGGCCAGGCAATTTGTCATATTACAGGAGAATAAGACAATGACACAGTCTAGCACCATTTCAGAATTGAAATAATTGAGTCTTACAGTTTTGCATGGTCATTTTACTCCTGATTTTGACAAGTTTAAAAGGGAAAAGCCTTTTAGATGGCTTTTGGTCATACACTGTTCTGACTGTGTAATCTCTACCTTCCTCACTGTGAGCTGTATTGTAGGTAAGAATGTAACTCAAAGTGAATAATTTGTATGACTGGCATCTTTTAGACACATTAAAACTATTTCTAAGTTAACTGGCTACCACTTATATAGTTCACCTCAGCATTGTGGGAGCAGCTTGGCACAGAAGGACCCAGGGTTCCTGGTGGACACCAAGTTGACGTGAGCCAGCAATGTACCCTTACAGCAAAGAAAACTAATGTATCCTGGGCTGCATTAGGCAAAATATTGCCAGCAGGCCAAGGAGTCCCTTATAGTGTACTGTTGATGAAAACACTTTGAGCCTGACAGTGCAGCCAGTTTTTCACCCACTGAACCCTACTAATCCAATCCATATTCCACCAGTTCAGTATAAAAATCCTGTGGGAGAGTAGGTCAAAAATCTTGTTCATGTCAAGGCAAATAACATCCACTACATTTCAATCAAGCCAGTTGTTTCATTATGAGACACTGTGAAGTGGGTCAGGCAAGAATTGTGCTTGGTAAATTCATGCTGGCAGTTCCTTATCTTTTTCTTTTCTTTTCTTTTTCTCTTTTTTTCTCTTTTTTTTTCTCTTTTTTTCTCTCTTTTTTCTCTTTTTTTTCTCTTTTTTCTCTTTTTCTCTTTTTTTTT
>VXBL01004612.1:154924-197866 GCA_013400195.1 Aramus guarauna | reverse complement strand
TTTTCCTCTTTTTTTTCCTCTTTTTTTTCCTCTTTTTTTTCCTCTTTTTTTTCCTCTTTTTTTTCCTCTTTCCGTCTTCTTCTTTCCTTCTTGTGTTTCTCCATCCAGTGAGATTTTCTTAATTACCTTTCTAAGAACTGAGGGAGGACTGGCTGGCATGTAGTTCTCAGGATACTCTCTTGAACATCTTGAAATTAAGTCTGCCTTTTTTCGGTCTCCATGAGCCTCCCCTGGTCACCATGACCTTTCAAGGATGATAGAGTGGCCTTGCAGCTCCCTCAGCACCTTCAGGTGCATACCATCTGGTGTTCTGCTGTCATGGACTTTTTTCTGTCCAGCCAGTATACTTGCTTCCTAATTTCATCTTCTGTGCGTGGTGTCTCAGTCCCAGAGGCTCTGCCACTAGGAGGTGCAAGAGCAGACTGTATCAATAAAAACTGAGGCTAAAAGCAGTGAGTATCTTGGCCTTTTCCACATCTCTGTGACTAGATCCCCTGTCCCATTGAGCAGTGGTAATGCAGATCAGGGCCCATGTTTTCTTTTGCCTGCCTTTTGCCACCAATGGACTTACTGAAACCTTTCTTGCTCTCTTTCTCGTCCCTTGCAGCTCACAGAGAGCTTCAGCTCCCGCTGAGCTTTGGCTTTCCTAACTCCATCACTGAAAGCTTGGGCAGTGTTTCTGTATTCCTCTTGGGTAGCCTGTCCCAGCTTATGTCTCTGAACACTTCGTTTTTTTTCATTTCAGTGAGGTGTTTGTTCCCTGGCCATCCACATCGTCCTTTAGCTACACTTGTTCAACTCAATGCACATCAACAGGGTTGATCTTGTGCTTTGAGGAGGTTGTTCTTGGCAATCCAGGTTTACAGTGTACTGTGAGGGGACAGAGGTCACAAAGTTAGGAAGATTTGGAGATACCAAATGAGCTTTTAGCTGGGTGGGGTTTTTTTTTGCTGTGTTCTAAACAATTTTCTTGTGCTGACCTTCTATTCTGATGTTTTGAGAGGAATTATGAATTTTCAAATAAGCTCTAAGTATTGTAAATTCTTTACTACTGGATCCAGTTGTTAAGGCAATTTGAAGATTAACATTTCATTTTCATGGGATCCCTCCTCTTTCACCAATGTCAGTAGTCTCACTGGAAAGAAGTTGGCTCTGTGGTAATTCACTTCCTAGTTTTGGGTGGTTTTTTGGTTGGGTTTTTTTCAATCGTCTGGTGTATGAAGCTTGACTTTACACACTGTACTGTATTTACACAATTGTCTAAAGCTGTAATTTTTCTTTTCCTTATGGACTGTTCTTTTGGATGCCTTATTATGGTTTCTCTGTTTCCCAAATCTGTATTTGTGTTGCACTGGAGATCTTTGGTACACAGTAGTTGCTGCTAACTTTGCTGCTGTTAGCAGCCTAACAGAAAGGTTGGCCTCCCTTTCCTTTATTTGGAAGCTTTTTCCTCTTATTAACAAGTTACTCCTATTACTGGAGTTACAAGCTCCAATGCAGACTTCTGATTTATAATTAGCAAGAACATTTTGAAATACTTAAAGGAATACTTGAATACCAGTTTCAGTTGAGTGATAATATCAAGTACCTAGAAAATACAGTGTTATTTCCTGCTCTGTTGCAGGTTCCATATTCTAGATTATGGCAAAGACCTTAATTATTTTTCAATTGTTTTGTTTTGTTTTTTAAATAGAATGAACTCTCTCAGGCCTGATAACTAGTATGGAATTGTGTTAATGCAGATCATGTGTTGGTAACATATTATATCAGTGCACATAGCTGCTCTCTATTCATCTTAATATGAGGATGAGCACAAAAGGCACTGTTAGTATTGTATCCTTTCTCAACTAATAGAAACCTCTTGCTGGAGTCGTAAACAGGTTCACAATTACTGGGCTATTCTTCTCAAAGGATTCCTGATTATCTGTAATAGTTTTCTATCAACATTTGTCCTCAGCATCTGTTTCACTACTGTGTTCCCTGTGCTTTGGGATTACCAGCTTTTAGAATCACGGTTCCTAAATGTTGCTGATAAAGACTTTTCTTCAGTTTTCCTCATATTGAACATGAGGTCATGATCACTGGCTTCACATAGTAAACATACTCAGTCCACTGGCCAATTCATTTCTGCTAAAAATCTAAAGTAGGTTTCTTGTGTTGCATAATATACCATTAATGTTAGGAAAAAATACCCATTTTTGAGGGGGTAACTTGGACATTCTATCTCTGACTTGGCAAGACTTCCTGACTCTACCTGCTAAATTGAGTTCTCCCATGGTAATGAAATTATTTCCATGTATTATAGGCAGCTTTCTTTCTTCTGCCCTTTGTTATTAGTATTTTCATCTGTATTCAGTGAAGGTCTGAGGGGCTGCTATCTCTAAAGTACGTAGTGATGTCTCAAATTCAGAATGATTCCCTTTTTCACTTCTTATATCCGTTCTCTCATAATTTACAGCTAGTGATTTTTAGCATTCTTATTATGTAATCTTTTACATTTTCAGTAATGCCACTTAGAAAGTATTGTCATCAATGATACTTTTTTCCACTTACTAACTCCTGTTACCACCATTCATTTTTTTTCTTTCCTCGTTAATTGCCACCTTGCTCAATATGCTCTTACCATTTCACATTTGAACTTCAGTTGGTCCCTTTCTGCCATTCTCTCATTTTATTAATCTAATGCTCTCCCCCAAAAATTCTCTCAAGCAGATCATAAGTCTGGATTGAAGCCCCTACGTATGAAATGCATGCTCACTATAATTTTTTTGCTTGCTCTGGAATTTTTACTAACTACCTCATTAAAGTCAGTTCCACTATATGTTGATGCCACCTTAAAAAGACATGCATTAGCAAAATGAGAGACAGGGACGCAGCCCAGCTTCTTTTTCCCCTAGAGAGACAGAGAATCACTGTGGAGCAGGAAGAGATTAACAAGGCTAAGACAGTTAGACTAACGACCTAGGGGAACTTAAGTAGTTTATACTGGAAGAAAGTAAATTAGGAGATAATGCCTTATTACACTTGCAACGCAAGTTTTTCTTGTAGGCATAACAGTCTTTTCTTTTTTTTTCTCAGCAGAATTCTTGAGGAGAAGAACAATTGTGGCAGAGAAGGAAAGCGAGTTTCTCAAGGTGGTATTGGTCACAAAATACCTAGAAAAGGGGCTGAATTAAGTGTGAGGAGATTATTTTATATCTGATATTTCCTAGCCTTAGAAGCAAACTCTTCCAGCTATCTTGCAGCCTCAGAAGTTATACATGTGGCATCATATAACAGTAAGGTCTAATACTTCAGACCTCCTACAGTTCTCGATATGTTGAGCTAATGAAGTAACTGATGATAATAGTGTTGATATGGACTGCGCTAGATGGAATTGAGATAACCTTCATTTTAGCATGGGGTTTGATGACATTTCTTGAGAGGTACACCTTCTTGCATGCCATGTACTGCACTGGGACAAAAGTACTGTGGTCTGTTTAGTCCTGTCTTTCTCTTCCAATTAGATTTCTTACATTCATTGTCATAAGAAATACTCTGTGTAGTCACAGTTCCATAGGAAATTCCATTGGAATTGCTGTAGTATCTCATGATGGCCAGATAGCTCATGCCTTCACTTAGATTTCCAGAGTAATAATTCTTTTGAAATCGAGAAATTGCTATTTTTTTTAGTGTAGGTTTTTAAAATTAATTTCTTTTTTTGTTATTTATCGTTAAAGTGAAAGTTACTGTACTTGTGCACAAGCAGGAACTAGTTTACTAATTATAATTACCTGTTATTGCATAATAATTGGGATAACTCTACACCTCCAGTATTTTCAGAACTACACAAGGCATTATGATTTCCTGATGTGAAAGTCAGAGATATAATGAAATTGCTTTCTAGAGAAAGCAGAACATGAGCTCAAATCTTTAAATTTTCTTTCTTTATGTTCCTTTGTTTCTTTTGCAGATACAATTTTTTTTTTTTTAAATGATTGGCATTTCAGCACAGTACTGTTTCTGTATGCTAAGGAGAATTTGCATCTCTGTTCCTGTCAGTTGTCATCTTCTCAGTTGACAAAGAGATGACACATGTCAAAAGCAGGTGTATGTATAGAGAACTTTCAAATGTAATATATAACACAAACCCGTGTTTTTTATGTACAACTTTTTAAAGCAAGTAATGATTACTGGATGGCAAAGGATATCACTTTATAACAGTTTCAAGTGTTACTTTTGCTCTGATCTTCTCTGAATTCCCAGAACTTACAGCAGCCTGAAACTAATGGAAGATTCTATTCCAATTGTCATGCTATATATTTAGTCTTCATGCTGAAGTTTCTTGGTCAAGACTTTTTTCTCTTTCTTGTTATTCAGCATTTAGAAATGAACTGCTGTCATCAGACTTTCTCAGTTGGAAACCAAACAGTAGTGCAAACTCAGTCATACCTTCAACTTTTTTCTTTGAACACAGACCCATGGGAAAATGAGAGAATGGAAAAAGAGCTCCTCTTTTAAGAAAGCTGGATCCCTAAATTCCTGCTTTGTGCCATAATTTTGATGCACTGAATCACTCATCTGTATGAACACAGGCAACTGTGAAAGGGCTAGCTGGGTCAAACTCAGGAATAAACCAGTAACTTCTGTAGTAGTTGTGATACTGGTAGTCCATCTACATTAATGCTTTAGTGTGCTGAAGGGCTGCTTTGTGAATTTGCCTTGCATCTTTACCTGGAGGCTTGTGTTACCTTGACCCTTGTCACTCCTGCACTTTCAATGGTTTCCCTCCTGCTAGAACCGGGATTGTAGTTGTGCTGAAGCTGTGCATGGCACATCTACAGCTGCCCACATTCAGGGTGGACAGACTCTCCAGCAGTCTGCTGCTGAGGCCAGTGTGGTACCTGCCTGGGACCAGCAAGTTATGCAGCAGGATGGTGCTAGGACCAGCAAACTAGTACCATACACCAATATATGCTGGAGGCCACCCAGCTTGAAAACAGCTTGGCAGAGAAGGACCTGGGAGTCCTGGTGGACACCAGGTTGACTGTGAGCCAACAATGTGCCCTTACAGCAAAGAAAACTAATGGTGTCCTGGTCTGCATTAGGCAAAATATTGCCAGCAGGCCAAGGAGAGTTATGTTTTCCTTCTGCTCAGCAGTGTGAGGCCACACCTGGCCACACTCTGTCCAGTTCTGGGCTCCCCAGTACAAGAGAGACATGGACATACTGGAGAGAGTCCAGCAAAGGGCCACAAAGATGATGAAGGGACTGGAGCATCTCTCCTATGAGGAAAGGCTGAGAGAGCTGGGACTGTTCAGCCTGGAGAACAGAAGGCTCGGGAGGCAATGGCCACCAACTGAAACACAGGAGGTTCCCTCTGAACATCAGGAAACACTTTTTTGCTGTAAGGGTGACTGAGCACTGTCACAGGTTTCCTAGGGAGGTTGCAGAGTCTTCATCCCTGGAGATACTCCAAAGTCATGTTCCTGGGCCACCAGCTCTAGGGGGCCCTGCTTGAACAGGGGTATTGGACCAGATGACCTCCAGACATCCCTTCCAACCTCAGCCATTCTGTGATTCTGTAATTTCACTGTCAGCAGATATGCAGTGTGGAGGTATAGGTGGCATACTGCTCTTTTCCTTCTTGTACCACACTGGTTAATAATGTAGTTACACCCTTAGAAAACTTCAGCCTTACAGATTTACTAGAGTCTGCACAGTTTATTCTGGTTGTGCAGTGACTGCAGTGAGTAATAACTATTGACAAAATATGGAAAATAGATAAATGCATTAAACACATATAGACTGTACCATGGGAAAATGCTGTCACAATTTCTCACACTACATGTTTAATGCTATTGGAGAAAAAGAACCAAGTTCTCTGATTCACTGTAATAATATGTGGATCTGATTTTTATGGGCAGGATTGTGTGCCTGTAAGCAAATCCAGTTATGAGGGATTAATATGCTATAAAATGTTGGTAAATTTTTAGCTCTTCTGCAGAAATGAGGAGAACTCTTGGGTCCCTGCTACAGAGTATTTCATGAATAAAGGTATATGAAATTTGTTTTCAGGGTATTTCAGGTTCACAGTTCATAATATAGGTTAGAATAGTGTTAAACCAAACACTGATAATGTTTGGAACACACAGCCTTCCTGGTTGTCCTTTTGCAAGTTTGGTTGCCCATTTACTGAACATTTGTAAAAACCTCCGAAAAAGAAAAAAAAAAATGAAGAAAAATAATACAAAGAATTTTAACTGAGAAAAAAAAGTTTAATTCAACCTCATCTTAAATGTTTGCAGTACGAGAGCAAAAATAATACCATTATGCAGCTTTTATGGGGCAATAATCCTATTCTTTGATGAGACAGACTATTTTGCCTCTAGCTTTGCAGTTTATCAACCTCCTGTGCTGTGACCTCATAAAACAGCATGACAACATTGCATATTCTTATGCGGTATCTGCCATAACAATTGGCCATAGATGCCAAGAAATGTGATAGCAGTAAGTTTTGGTTTTCAAAGGCTAAATTTTATGCTGAGTCGAATAGCATTCATGAAATTACAAGGCTGTAAGTGTTTGGGTTGGGGTCATAAAATGTGAAATTTATTTTCAAAAAACTCTGAAATGGATTTGCTTTTTAGGGATGTAGATATAATAAAAGAGTGGTGGGGAGCGCTCTGACAGCAGAGCAACGTTGGTTGTTCCCCTTAGATTGTGCTGCTTTCCTGGGTGCAGAAGAATTCTAAATAACTGTGTGTATCCATCCATTTCCTCTTGTCTTTTTTAGCAAATTTTGTTTTTCTAAGTTGATTGTTCCTGGTGAGCTGGATACTCTGGATATTTGAGATAGCTTCCACAAGAATTCAGACTGACGATCAGCAGATCTGCCCAGAGACTGGCAAGTGTATTGTGACAAAATCTGACATCTAATTTTCTCCTGCTCTGGAACAGGAAAGTGAGCATCTTCTGTACAAATAGGTGGGTGGTAGCACTCTCTGGGCAGGAGGTCAGACTTTTGGTGCAGTTGCACCTGGTCCATCTGCCACGTGCAGCCTAGAAACCTTACTGTGAAACAAAATTGTAATCCATTTTTGTTCCAGCCAAATCTGAACATTCCTGCTGGTTGCAGGAATTAGGATTATCTGCTGGGGAGCAGCACAGAGGGGCTGTGTGAAGATGGCCAAGCCTGGAGATGAGGTGGCCATGATGGTTTGGGAGCATCGACCCCGTGGGTCAAGCAATGAAACTGTATTACTGCTGTCACTTTTGAATGGCTTTAACTTGACATGAATTACTTCAAGATAATCTTTAGAAGAGGAGCAAATGTGTATCATGTTGGATGATGCCAGTACAGTAACTCTTGTAGAAGTCTTGTTTGCCAGAATCATAACTTCATGTGTTTCCTGTCCAAACAGTATAAAAATTTGTAGGATCCCAGTTGTTATCATATGACAAGGCCCTCATGATGCACAGTCTCATGCACATTTAAGAACTTACATTTACTAGTATGTGAGTAAAATGCTACTTAATAAATGTTATTTGTATGAGTAGCCTTTGGAAGACTATGCTAAATGAGAAGGAATGATAACTGAAAGAAACTATGATTTTGTGTCATGGTATAGATTTTGGCTATCAGAGAGCATGACTGAACCTCCCTTTTTTCATGAAGCCAAAATGATAGTGATCACAGTGATTCTGAGAGATGTGGGGTATGGAAGCATCCCATTTGAACTGGAGTCTCCCCATCCTTTGCAGCTGCTCAAATCACTTGAAATGCAGGAGTACAAATATGCTTGCCGTTTTATTGTCTCAACTGGGAGTATTCTGAATATGTGATGCTTTTTGATCTACAGAATATAATTTGTTCTCACAATGCTGTGATTTTTTTTTTTTTTTTTTTTTTTTTTTTTTTTTTTTTTTTTTATGTTCACACTTCTGGCAAAACCTCTGAAGTAGTCAGCCTCTCAGCTGTATCTCTTCCTAATCTCTAGGGCAATAAAGTTTTAAAGATAAGCATTTCTGGGCAACGGTCATGCAATAATTACAGACTGTCTGCAGTGTCATGCTATGAAAATCACTTACTGGCGAAAAGTTTGGTGAGAGAAATAAACAGCTGATTTTTGTTGTTGCTAAGTGCTTCTGTATTTAAGTGCTGCTCAAGCTATGTTGAAAATTGTTTTCTGGTTTCTTTTTAATGTCTTAAGATACTTACAGAAGATAACTGTCACTATAATAGACAGGAATCAGTTGGTTTACATAGAAGACAGGCCTCTATGTAAGGGAAAATGAGGTGTGAAACAGCTGATAGGAACATGTTAAACTCTAACCTGCTCCTGTCACATATTCAAATTCAAATGCAGAACATGTCCCCTGGAAAGCAAGATGATATAAGGAGGCCTAAGGAAATTGCATATCCTGTTGAAAAGGTGATATTTTTCCTTGTATTTTTGCATTGCACTGCACTTCATAATGTGCAGCTTGCAAAAGAAATGCAGTTTTGATTTTGTATTGCTTACAAAATCATTCTGAGCTGAAATGTAAACAGATTTATTTCTTTTAAATTATATCCAGCTTTTTACATGCTCTACTGCCAAAGGAGTTTATCTGAAATATATGTGGGCATGCTTCATTTCTTGCATTGTTTAATGAGTAGTTTATCAAGTAGATGAAAAATAAAAAAATGGTAGGCTAACCACGCCACTATTGAGTAGTGTGGTATTTTTATGTGGGCAATAAAAGACTAAGGATTTGGTTTAATTAAACTGCCTTACCCTGTGGAGGTACAAAATCAATTTATCATAATATTTCTGTATAAAATCATCAAACACTGACAAGGAAGGTGGAGATACTTTTCTGATGATTGCACTAGATGAATCAAATTTGAGGATCCTGAAGGGTGTTATAGCCTCACTGAGATAACTAATAGAGTATATAGCTATTTGCTTGTACCTTGCAGGTTTGAATCTTGGTGAACATCTATGGGATTTGGAAGCAATTGCCATATTCATACATTTTGTGTCTTGGGTCAGTACTCTCTATACAGGACATTGAAATGGACATTTAAGCTTTTTTGTTTGTTTGTTTTAAATCTCAGCAAAGAAAATTTTTTTATGTTTATAAACCAAGCAGCTATGGACAACTTGTTTAAGTGAATTTATAGTAGTGTAGGATTGAGCTGCTTATGTCATAGATATTTCCTCTTCTTCATGAAAGGTGTGCTTGACTTGCTGGAATAGTGTGATTCTTGTGAAAAGGCTATTGTGAATAGTAAAACAGTAAATAGCTTGCAATTATTTTTTTTTCCCATTGAGGGCTGACCACAACATGAGTATTGTGTAATGATAACTTGTGTAACAATTTCTTCATCCTGGCCTGATACAGCTTTCCAGATTCATTTTGTTTGTCCCATAAAAGTAAGAAGAATGGAAGATTTTTTAATTTTTTTTTTTCCTGTTTCTCCCTTGCAAATGGCTTTTTTTCATTGTTCACTGTCTTCTGTAAGCATTGGAATTTAACTTAATGGGCAGGAGTGCTATTAATCAGTGTTGCTTTGCTGACTTTGGAAGAGGGGTCAAGAAATTCTGAGTGTATTAGTCTTTACTGACAGTGCTGCATTTTTAATAAGTTCTGGACCTTTGGTGGTAATGTCCCTCAGTCTTATTCAATCCACCTGACAGATGTCAGTGCTAGTTTTGATTATGATTCCTTGGAAAAGCAACTGTCTGTTTTTAAAGAGTGTGAAAAAATAGGGACTTCTCTCAAGGATTTTTCTTTAAATTAAAAAACATCCATATTAGGAAACAAACCTTTATTTATGGTCATTTACACTAAGGAGGAAGCTCTGGAGCAACCCTAAATACGATCTCATCTCAGATTGAGAGATCCTATGCAGAAGTGCGATATTTTTCAGAAAACTTACAAATAATTACACTTGATAAAGATTAAACCTCATGCTCCAGACCATATACGGTTAGTCATGGTGATGCAGGCAAATATATTTATTTTTTCACTTTGTTTTGAGTTAAACTATTCCTTTAATGCTTCTGAAAATAATTAAGGATAAACTCTGCAGAAGAAAAAAGCATATACAAAACTGTCAGCTGACCCCCAGGTTTCTTTAGCAGGGTAGATGTATAAACCAACACACATCCCTTTTTTCATAGAGGGTCATCAGGATATAACATCTATGTGTTACAGTTATTTTGGATAAACTGTGCACTTAGAGCTGGAGTATTTTCTCACTGGTCAATCTGTATTTGACAGAATGACAGTTGTAATTGGAGAACACAACCTCACCTGTTGTTGAGATACCTTGATAAAGTCAGCTGTGAATTGATAGTGATAGCAGGTCCAAAGTTGTTACTGACTGCCAAAATATTTCCTTTAAGCATACAGCAGTCCAGAATTCTTTGATAGCTTATGTTCTCAGACATAAACTTACTTAGAAAAAGTTACCACAAAATAAAATAGTTTTTTGTACATGCTAGTGTGTGTTTAAGCTGGGGAAATATACTGCAAGATCCGTCCTGAAGGTCTTCTGTATATTGAACACTCATTAATTACATGCTGTGTGCTTTGGGGAGAAGAGGGCAATAAACTCAAGATAAATCATTTTTGAAGAACAGAGAAATGAATGTGTGTCATGATTCTTTGTGTTGGTTCTGGCTAGGTCTGTTTTTTTTGTGGATGGAGGTCATTATATCTATCAAAGCAAAAGAGCTGTGCATTGATGTCTCAATCTGGTGATGTCTCGGTCTGGTTCACATCAGAATAGAAATGGTGGACAATAACTATAAAAACATGTAAGAATTTGTATGTCTCTTGTTAGGCAGTAAACTCTGTGCAAAGTTAGTAAAATTCTGGATTGTCTTATCCTTTGACAACCACACAATCGACTTTGAAATTCCAGACCTGAGTTCTTACCTGAAAAGATCTTTATACTAACAGTTGTATCTTGAGATGACTCTGTTAGTACAGATACCTTGTGCTTTTGAAAGCATTCTCGTATCTCGTAAGAAGCTCTGATGCAGCTGGGTGGCTCCTATCTTTCACTTTAATCCAGAGAAGCTGAAATGGCACAGGATGTCTGCAAAAGTTACTATTTTCCCCACTCCCTGAATAGACCAGAATCCCCTGTAGAGTTGGGCAGCCTGGAGAGGACAGCAGAAAAGGGTAAGCTAAGGGGTCCTGTCTGAAGAGCATTCACTTTCCAATAACTTTCAACTACCTGTGGTAAAGAAGCATCTCCTTGGCTCTACTTTGAGACCTTTTTGATTGTTTTTTCTACTTCTGATACTGGAGACCATGTCAACCAAAATCACAGTTCAGTATAATTCAGAAGTCTTTATCCCTCTACTTTTTATTTGGTTGTTAGGTGTATTTAAAACAAAAGTGCTAAAAAGCCTTTTTCCAAATCAACTTTGAAAACTATTTCCCATTGGTCTGTTTATAAGCATATTTACTACAGCTATAGTTTTTTTCTCAAAAAGCTTGATTTAATTTTTTTCCCTGACTTGTTTCTATGATGAAAGTTCTAGGCAATATAACAATCTGCAAATCTCTGCTTTATTGCCCATTCTTTTTAAATTCTTTTTAAATAATGATTCTTAGTAGTTAATTTGATGATCAGACAAGAATTTAGCTTTGAGGCATTTTTTGCTTCTTAATGAATTACAACCAAATGTCTTTTTCATGAAATAGCATTAATATACCTTAACAGCAAGTACAGTAAGAAAGTAACTCTAACACTATGCTTCTGCTTTTTGTTTGTAAATTCCCAGTGTGACTTCTGGTTCTTGGCAAACATAAAAGGTTTTTACAAGAAATATCTCTTTCTCATTATTGAAAAAAATTCTTTTTTTGTGTGTGACTTTTAAACCAGTAATGCAAGCTTGATTATATCTGAGCCATCTCTACATACTGATTTATTAAAATGAGCACTACAACTCAGTTTCTGTGCTTTACAGATTGTTCTTTCTGGTTTACTAAGAAATGCAAGGCTTTTGTGGATATTATAATAAACACTTTCCCATGAAAAACATAAACAGTATAACTTTAGATGGCAAAAGCAGACAGTTCATGAAGACAAAATAGGAAAATATGCCATCTAATTACATAATATCTTCTTGACTAATAGATGCATCCCAATTTCTAGTATTATACAGACCTGTGATAAAAGGAAATTCTAGGAGTTAGACTTTCACAAAGAACACGCTGAGCAGCAGTGTTTATACACCTGGACTAGAGTTTCCAACCCAAAGATGAGTCATAACTGCTGTGTTGGTACATGAGACAGCTGGGAATGCGTTTCCTGTGTTCAGTTACTCCAGAGCAGGGAATGGCAAGATTTATTTATTGTTTATTACGTTTGTGAATTCTAAATGCAATTTTAATTAATAATCTTATTTTTGGTGTATTTTAATTACTTTGGTACCATTCTTGGCAAATAATGTATAACACATTGGTGCTGTTTTTCTGGGTTTTGTTTTGTTTTTTTTTAAATAAAGAAAATAGGAAGCATATACCTGAGAGACATGCTCCCTTCCACAAGTATTAGTAGGACTTGTGATTATCTTAAAAACAACAGTAAAATATTCCTTTTGGTAATTTAAGAGTCGTCCTTTTCATTATTTTCCTTTTATTCAAAACACTTATATTATTGAAGTGATTAAATATTAACAAAAAGTGTACTAGAATATTATCTTGCTGTGAAGCACTTAGTAGTGGGGCCTCGTCAGGCATATCCTTGCACAGCTGAACTACCTTCAAGATACTATTTATGTGTTTTCTTTTGACCCAGCATGAATCTTCTTCCAAACCCTTCATGGAGCTTGCTATATTAGCGTGAGGGTTCAGTGAATTTTGCCTGTTTTTTCTAGAGATGACTAATAATGCTGGTTATTAGCAGTTCCTTCTTGCTGTTATCTTCTCTTCCCTCTTCTTGCCTGAGTGTCTATGGAGCAGCAATGCCACAAAGGATATAACTGCTAAGAGGGTTGAGCCATAAATTTTAATGTACTTCAGTCACACTGTTGCCCTTTCTATATTATTTCAGACTTGTGCTTCTGTCTTGTCAAAGGCATTTTGCAATGTACCTGTAAACAGTGGAGTCCCACTGGATGTGCTTTGCTATGAAATAGGTAGGTAGAAATACTCACTTCAGTAGGAGCTCTAATAACCTGTCACTAGTATGGTAAAACAAAGATGGGTGGCTTCTCTGCTAATAAGTAGTATACAAATTTCAAATTATGAGCTCCCCTATTCATGATAACTGTGTGAGCCCAGTCTTGCTTAAATTCTGCAAAATATAATATTTTAAAAAGAAAAAGTCTAAAAAAAGAATTTCATTGCTCTGAGACACTGTGACTCTGTCATACTCACTGCCGCTCAGCCACTCTGTTGACTGATACAAAGTTGTGTTGAGGCTGGGTGAAAGGATATGTAAGACTTTAATATTTCTTGTTTGCAGCTGGCACTGCCAATTTAATTATAGTGAATTCTCATCTGTCCAATACTCTAAAGGCTAAGATGCAAAAAATGCTAGAACTGACTTTCAGACCGAGACTAAACAAGTCTCGGGCAGCCTGCGATTCAAGCACTGCAGAAAATTGTTGGCTCTGCTTCAGTTCATCTATGTGACCTAAGAGACATCACTTGATCTCTCTGTGCTATGTTCTAAAATTATCATCCTGTCATTACTTTAAATATTTGTATGTGTAATTATTTTTGTCTCAAAATTCTTGTGTAGTTTCCTGTTAAGTCTAAGTGTCTTTACACTTAAAACCAGAACTGAAATCCCCTAAAAAGAGTAGGTTTCTGTCATAACTTACTATATAACTATTGTTAGTAACTGCTGACCAGCTTCTGAAAATAGCCTTTTAAATAGTACTTGTATAACTGAATAATTAAGAGGATGGAATATTTGTAGTCCTTCCAATGGGCTTTATTACCCAAATAACCTGAAATCCTGAATGAAATGACACATTTTTGGGAAAAATATCTCCACCAGCTAATTCATAGATAACTGTATAGCCTAATTTCAATTTTCTATTTTTTCATTGTTTTTTTCCCATGAAAATTAGGAGAGTGCTTTCTTCATCATTCACCTTGACAATCCACATTCAAGCTGGTGGTTTGTTTGCTTCCTAGTACCAATGAAAAAAACCTGCTTTTTGTGCAGAAGGAGTAACATTGTTCAAGTGTTGCATGAACAGAAGCAATGGGAATGGTCTTTCAGCTCTAACTGTCCTATAGAGTTTTCTGTTAAAGTAATACAGGTTCTTAATCTTTCCTATTCCAAAATCAACCTGAACAAACTCATCCTAGTGAGCAGTTTTTAATTGTTGTTCCCCACAAAGTTCCAACAGATACAATTCTAATCCATTTATTTTTAAATGTCACTCCTTTCCCTTGCTCAAGGGATCTGTTCTGTGAGAGTGAAGAGAGACAAAGGGGTGCAGTGCAAACGCAGATGGAAAGCAGCATCAGCAATTCCTTTAATCTGAATCCTCACATGTCTTCGAAATTTTTGTCTTTTAAGATGGGGGTGTCTACATCCTATTTTGTCTGTCTTTGCAATGAGGGTTTACATGGTCAGGAGATCATATGAGGGAAGTTGAAACAGTCACATATGGAACCCTCTATTTCAGAGTTATGTGCCACCCTAAAACACTTGTTTGAACAATCTCTGCTTGAAGCCAACACTAACAGATGGATGCTGCTCACTGAAGGGCCGGAATGATAAAATCCATATACTCAACAAAGGACAGCCTGTGCCTTTGTGTGAAGAAGGGAATTAACCTAATACCTTGTTTTGATGAGAAAAACAAGTTTGTGCCCTTGCCATGCATATGTAACACTCAGAAATAATGATCTGCTACTTCAAGTGATGCCCTTCTCTGTGGAACATTGGGTGGCATTATTGAAAGGGAGGGTGCTAAGAGATGTATTCATATCTTTGCTGCATGATTTTAAAGTGGTAAGTGGTACTGCAAATAACAGCTTAAAATCAGCTTAGAAATTGAAGACCTGGAAACATACAACTAAATAGACCTTAAGATTATCTATTGGAATAAAGATACATCTTATCTTGTGAATCTTTGTCTTGGGCCTAATACATGTAAATATATACTTTTTTTTTCTTTTCAGTTTAGCATGTATTACTAAAAAGAAGATTGTGACAGGTCTCAGACTAAGGAAAATAACAAATTTTCAGTAAGTCTCTTTGAATTGCTGACCTCAGAGTTTCTGAGATGATGGAAATATAAATAGGTCCTAAATGTAGAGGAATACAAAACAAGTTTGTTAAAGCTTTAAATTGCAAGTGCTGGAGTGAGGTGTCAACACTGGGTGAATGCTTTTCTTCTTGTTTATACCATCTTCTTGAAAGGTGTGATTCAAAGATGCGGAAATCAGAGGAGAGTCACAAGTAATCTGACCTTTCTTCAACCAAATGGAACCTGTTGTAAGCAGTTAAGCTTACTTTTTATATCCATTCTACTCCAGATCATCTAATTGACATGATTTGGATGAAGTATGAATAAATGTCCGCTTGTTATCAGTGTCCATTTCACTTTTAAAGACAGTATCTTTAACTTAGTTTTTATGCTGGCATAATGTTGTGCCATATGGTATGTGAAACAATATATAGCTTGTGTGTTTCTTTTTCTTCTGGGAAAAGTGTTTCTCTTCTTAAAGTCAGGTATAATTTCATCTGAAATAAATAAAAGAATTACTCAACACACTCATTTGTGTAGTTGTGTGGTTGTTTTTTTAAAATTGTACAAACATTTATTGTCTCATTATCCAAAATTACAGTGAGCTGAAGAACAGAAGAGTGGCTGAGCAGTAGATTAGACTACTGACAAATCTTTCCAGTGCTTGTTGTAATCCTCAATAACTCATTTTATTGGGTTTTGTTTCTGTCCATAGTTCAATAATGCAAACTTCACAATTCATTGTGCCTTCTTTTCTGGTCATCAAGAGTGCAAAATTCTTCAAAAATCACAACAGTCACTGAAGTATGAAAGACTATACATTTCAGCTAAGGCTGCCTCTTCCTGAACAGTTACACTTTTGTTATAATCATTATTGTTTTCCATAGATTAATGAAGATAGAGACTGAATGACAGAAATATGGGGTGCTGACAACAGTTAGTGGAAGCACAGTGTTAAATGATCAGCAATTGGACACCAGTAAGGTGAATGGTAGGAGAGTTACTCTGTCTGCATTCACTATATCGAACTTTGAAACAATTTCTCTCATTTCATAGCCTAACTGTAATAATTTGTAAAACGGTAACAAATGTAAAAATATACTGTGTTTAAATACTGGTATCTCAGCTGCTCTCTAGACTACTTCAAGGACAGTAAACGCATGGCCTAATCTATCTTGTCACAACTGTTTCTGAGGTCTTTTTTTTTTTTTTTTTTACTAACCAATCTGCATGTCTATTGCATATGGAAAAGCAATGAAACAAGATATTATGTCATTACCAATTAGTTGATGGTAACAAAATGTTCTCATTTTAAAAATGGTATGATGACTATATAATTTTATAAGTGGGTTATGTTGCATAGGCAGTTCACTTTCTGAGGAACTGATCAAGCATATGCACATCAAAACAGTGTTGCCATTTGTTTGAATTAAGAAAGAAAAAAACACTCTTCATCTCTGATTGAGCATATAGTTTAGCATATGCCATGTAGAGGCTTTCAAATACCATGAAGGTCTTGCTATTTCTGACTTTGCTCAGAAAAGATGGAGGACCATAAACTAAACAAACTTGATTTAGAAAACAGAAGTTTTTTGAAAAGTTTCTTTTTCTGTCCATCTCCAGTGAGGAAACTGACATAATTTCTTTGACATGGCTTGGGATGTGTTTTTGTTTGTGGGTCCATAATCTCAAAATCCACAAAGTAAATCTGGATTTCTGGTTTTGGTTAAGTGGGAAACCTTGTATTATTTGAAAGCACTCAAGCACAATGATCTAGAAGACCAGAGCTTGCTTGTAAGATCTTTTCAGTTCTTAAATTTTCTGTTAGGTTTGTGATGGCCATTACATAGCTTGACTTAAAATAACAGGCTTATGTATGCAAAATTCTTCCTACCTAGTCTGAGTAAACGGCAGTTCCTTCAAAGAAATTTTTGAAAGCTTCACTGTCACATGACAGATGTGAAGGAAGAAAAAGTCTTAGCTTTGGCTCAGACAATCCTGTAATGATTAATTTATGTCTATACTCATGACACTTTTGGTTGTTACTCATAAGTCTGTATAAACCACACAGTGTGGTGTGTATTCAATTTGATATACAGGTATTCTAGAAAGTGACACCTGGGCTTTATGGAGTTGTTATACTACGGAACAGGGGCACTTGATTTCCAATTGAGATTCACAGAAGGGCAGGGGTTGGAAAGGACCTCTGAAGATTGTTTAGTCCAACCCCCCCTTGCTAGTGCAGGATCACCTAGAGCATGTTGGGCAGAATTGGGTCCAGGCTGTTTTTTAATATCTCTAGAGAAGGAGACTCCACAACCTGTCTGGGCAACCTGTTCCAGTGCTCGGTCTCCCTCAGCGTAAAGAAGTTTTTTTCTCATGTTTAAATGGAACTTCCTGTGTTCCAGTTTGTGTCCGTTGCCCCTTGTCCTGTCACTGGGCACCATTGAGAAGAGTCTGGCCCCTCCCTCTAGACATCCACCCTTTTTATAAGCATCAATAAGATCCCCTCTCAGTCTTCTCTTCTCCAGGCTAAACAGACCCAGCTCTCTCAGCCTTTCCTCATAAGAGAGATGCTCCAGTCCCCTGGTCATCTTTGTAGCCCTTTTTTAGTCTGGAACAATCTGAGACTGACCATATTAGCTGGTACACAGATGTAGTGCAATTGTTTTGGATAATAGGAGATCCTAGCTACTTAGGGTAGGTTTGTCTTTGTTTTGTTTCCTGTTATGAATGTTGAATGCAGCAGTATATTTTTTGCTACTTGCAAGTGTCCCTTTGTATTAAACAGTTGAAATAGAATGAATATATTTTTTTCTAATTCAATTGTCTTGTCTTTAAATGTCTGCTTACGTATTTGGAGTTACAATGGCAAAACTTGAGAACTCTTCTCAGGAAGACTGGACTGACTTGTGAATGTCTTAGACAATACTTCATCCCACATGTTTACTGGTGGGCAACTGGTATCAGCAGTGTCATACAAACAATACCACTTGAATACACATCTTGTGTATGTATGGGGAAAGTACAGCAAGTTTTACTTCATTCTGTTGATTCTCTTCTTCAGGTTTGGGGAATCCTGGGTGGGTTGATCTAACTGTAATTATTCTAAGGGGCTAGAAGTTGTGTCTGTGTTTTTATTCATGTCAGTACAATATGTCTCCTGGTATAACTTTGCTTATGCATTCAGATACTTACCTTTTAAAGACATGCCCATTTGTTGCTAAAGAGCTCAGATAACTTCAAACTTCTTCTGGGCTTGCCTCACATTTGGACTGACCTACCTAACTGGGACTCATCTGTACTTTTCTGCTGATTGTCTTATCAGTCTGGTTCAGGGGAAAGAAGAGAACGATACTTGTCTCATCTTAATAAGAGTTACTATATGGCAAGAAGTTTTTGGGAGGGAGAGGAGGAGATAGAAGAATCATTCCCAGACTCAATCTTGATATTGCAATAAAGAAAGAACTGTCCAGACGCATCTGCATTAAAAAGGGTAAAGTTCTGATTATGCATCCTGCTTTCAAGAACTTTTTTAAAAAAAATGTGGGGTTTTTTGTTGTGGTTTTTTATTTTTTTTTTTCCCAGAGATCTTGGATATGTTTTGATGCTTGTGACTGACAGGCGTAAACAAACCAATGGAAATTTTCCTGAGGAAGCAGGTGTCCTTTTTTCAAGACAACAACCAGAATAGCCTCTAAGAAACAAATGTATATTTGAGAGCCTTTTTATGGATGGATATAAGCTAAATCCTTTATTTGACCTAAAAGATGAATGCTTTCTTGAGGGCTTCAAATACTGATCACATCCAGGAGTCTCCACTAAGTGTCATCTAAGGTTGCTGTAACAAGTACCTTTCCATTTAACATGAGTTAGGACTGCCTGGGGCTTACAAGATCCCCAAACACTAGCGGGTATGCTGAAATAGCAGCTGGCATTCAGGTGTTTTACAGTGGTAGGATGATTCTGCATTTCAGACATTTTCCCAAAATGCTTCTTCTTGGAAAATAAAAGATTTCCTGGTTTTCATCAGTATTATTGAGACTTCAACATAAACCTCTGTATTTAGAATAATTAGTGTTCAAGCCTCATCTGCAGAAGTACACAAAATGCTGTGTGTAGAGTTTCACTTCTACATTATTTTTTTAAACTTCAAATGGATGAGTTTAGCACAGCGTTGCAAGGCAAATCAGCCTCTCACTGCTGTGAAAATAATGGAATAATGCTACCATGGTCTCTTTAGACCTGCTGCACGGCTGGTGAATGACAGTACTTTTTGTCTTGCCTGTCTGCTCATTGCATTTTCACAGTTTTCTTTTTCATCTCTTGAGACTGAGCACCAGAGTAACCTTGTCAAATAGGACAGTATCCACACTGTCTGCTTATGAGTATGAAGAAATGTTTGTACAAAACAAACGATACTGAGAAAGTGTTTTGTCATTTCTAATGGCACCATCAGATTGGGAGGAAACTGGAAATGTTTTTCCAAGACTGGAAAAGTGCAATGTTTCACTACTGTTGCTATGGAAACTAATACCAGTACAGTGTGTACTTCTTGTTCCTCAGTTCTTATGTGCAACGGTTGCTAAGAATACTCTTATGAATAACATCAAGATGCCAGAGAAATTTGCAAGCCTGTCATCTCTTACCTTCCTCTTTTTTGAACTGTGATGCAGAAAGAAGAGCTCTGCTGGTTTGGCATTGCAGCGAGAACATGACTATTGCACAATTGCACAAAGCTGTGAGCGCTGAGTGAGCAGACCAAACAAACAACTCTCCCCCAAAACCAACAATAACCTCGCTGCCTGGGGTGGGTGAAAGGACACAATGTAATGAGAATTCTTTGCAGTGTACCTGTGGGAAAGGAAGAGCACAAAATGTTGCACTATTAGTTCCACTGTAATAAACTCAAACAGAACAAAACCACTAGTTACATCTGGAATTGATGAAGAGTGATGTCCTGTGCTCTTAACTCTCATGTGGTTCAGATATGTGATGCTGACTGATCCAGTCAGTCTGCTCACTGGAGTTCTCAGCACACTAACATTGGAAGGTGTCATGATTTCAAAAATGGAGACAATCACATTCTGTTAAGAAGTGAAAGGATTTTTCAATCCCATTGGCACCTCAGGACCATAACAGGCTGGACCCTTAGTGCTAGCAAAAACAGATGCTATGTTATGAAATTCAGTTGCTGCTGCTTGATCACGCTTGTCTTGCTAGTGAGGCAATAGTAGTTTCCTGGGTCCAGAAACACTGAAGTGGATCTGCTTCAGGAATACTTAGTCTACAATTAATTCCTTGAGTTGAATAAAGGATGAACATGTAATTGATTTTTATATCATAGTGAGTAGCTTGAGAACGGGTGCTCCAAAGGTTCCTTCTGCCCCTTGACTTCTCTTTGAAATAGCAGTGTACACCCGCATCACCTGCATGCTAAGTTGGATACCAGCAGCAGTCTGGACATGCAGAAATGATAGACTTTTGGGAGACATCTCAAGGTAACTGGATAATTTTGATTCAGAGTCCTAGCAATCTGACTTCTAGTCAAGTCTGCTAATAGTCTTCTGTACCATGAAGAGAACCTCAGATTGCACAGAGATTAGTAGGAGGACAGGAAAACATGGCTGTGTCAGCATTATACGGAAGGTGCATCCTGTCCCGGTCCTTGACTGTGTGCCCTGCTAAATCCCATGTCAGGAAGAGGCCTCAAGGCAAAACTATCCTCTGATAAGCTCCATAGCAGTGGCTGCGGGTGCTGGGCCTGTAGCACATTCTGCTGTTCTTGCCATCCACAATTTAGAAGTGGTAGCATATGGACTTACAAAATAGTCACTTTGCAGTTGCACAGTCAGCGAAGTCTAGTTACCTTTTACCTTTTATTCTTCCTGCTTGTATGTGGTGGGACCCTCTAAGATAATAAGACAAGCAAGAGGGGTTTTGTGGTTTTGTGTGTGTGTGAATTTTGATTTTTTTACCTTCTTGAATGGAATAAAATTATTAGGAAGTGATAGTCCTTGTATGCTCCCTGCCCAAAATGAACCAGCTCCAAGTTCTCCAGCTTGGTCAGTTAGAAATATTTGGTGACATTTAAGTGAATCCTTTTAACATCCTTGAGGGTCTGTGTTCAAGTTTCAGGCTGCCCACAAGCTTCCTCTTTGTTTACAATGTCTTGCTTAGCTGTTAGCTAAGAAGAAAAGTAGAAATAATGTGGGAATATGATATTTTAAACCTTATAGGACAAGTCAAATTGAGAAGTTTGAACAGTGTTAAAGCTGACTAATTTCTAGACAGACGTGGCAATGCATATGGAACCTCTCATTTGCCGGTTTTAGGTGCACACAGAAAAATATGTTGCTGAAGTTTTCAATCAACTTTATTTAAATATTAAGAAAAAAAAGATGATAGAAATACCACGGAAAACAAATGCAATGAAAATAGGCTTGTTTCATTAGATTAAACCATTCTTCCAGGACTGCATAAATTATGCTATGCTTTTCTCTGTTTCACATCTTCAGTGGCATCTGCTTATTGTGAACTACTGGCTGGACATTCATTGCCATTTTTCTGGAGATGTCTCATGTTCTGCAGTGCTGCGCTCTGTTGAGAATAAGAAGCACATACAGAGCTGATAGACATCCAGAGCCAGCATTTAACTTCCTTGCTTCCAGCCATCTTCTGATTTGTGGCTGTTGCATGATCTGGTGGTTTGTGGGTTTTATTTGTTTCATCTTTTTTTTATCCACCTGCATAGAAAACACATATGTGCATCCTCTCAGGCTTTCACTAGAGAAAGTCTTTACCTTTGGCATAATGTACTAAACTATATGGTCACAGCAAAATCAGTCCAAGGAGTGGTAAGTGATATTAGTGCTCATAAGTGGAAAGAAATGTAAAATACATGAACGACCTAATTATTCTCTGCCACTGGCATAATAAAAGCAGCACTAGCTTTACAGGAATGATTGCTGTCTCTTTTATGCCATATATCTTCCACATTCAGCAGTAAAGGAATTCTGCTGTAGAGTAAGTTTCATGTATGCTGCATGAACTATGAGGGCTGAAAGTGGGAAAAACACTTTTGATAAAGTAATTAAAATCTAAACATAACATTTACTCTGGAGAACTGGAAAACAGAACACTTAGAAAATCAAATAATTTTAGCAAGCATCTATGCAGAGCACAGGATTATGTTTTTTTTCTGAATTTCTAAATTGGTTAACCTCATCTCTATGTAGTGATAGCACAAAGTACTATTGGCACATTTATGTACTTGACGCATTTATGTTATTCTGATCTGTTCTCCTCCAAAGACTGATACTCTGTTTTCAGAGTTCTGGGAATCTTCAAATCTGTAATGCTTTTGCAGGCATGGGGTAAATGGTATTTTCCTTCCTCAGCCTAATCTTTGGGAATTCCAAGTGGTTTTGATTGACATTTTCCAAACAAGTTAGCCAGAGGCAAGCATTTTCTTGGGAAGATTTCAGCTCAGACTGTGGTTAGGGAAAACTATAAATAATTGAAAAGGAGGTTTCATCAAGAAAGTGTCAGGCAACCTTGATAAAATATGATACTACCAGGCCTGACCAAAGTAAACATGCTGCATTATTATGAATAGATAAAATCTGGTTTCCTATTCAATCAACACAAGGAGAAATTTCCTTCTAGTATTATAAGATATATTTCATGGAAATTTTTAATCAACCCTGCTCTGAATTTCTGTCCTTTACCAGCAGTGCTCTGCTAAGAGACATGTTTTATATTGTATGATTAATCTCTCTAATATTAGCCTTATACTTTATATCATATGATTAATATTAACCCAAAATTTAGTCAGTTCTATACAAACAGAAATTACTAATTTATAGTCTCATTCTGCCTGGTGCAGTCTTATGTGTGAAGAGTATGGGGGAGAAAGATTCAGGAACAGGTTGAATACATGTAATAGATGTATATAGCCATACACATACTGGAGATGTATTCCTACGTTGGCTGCTGCTTCTCTTCTTCTCCTAGAGACAGTTATGCTTTTCCATTGAGGGAAAATGTCAGAGAAACATAGGTCCATTACCTCCATCCCCTGCTCACTTTTTTTTTATACATGCTAGCAATCAAATTTAGCCATGCAGCCAGGCATTTGTAAAATGCAGTATGCTCAAGATAGAGAATAGTTTGCACCATTCCCAAAGTCCACTAAAAAGGCTAGGTTACAGTCATATAAGGAAAATTTGTGTACCTTATTTTGAATTATTTTGGCAAGGCAGTTCGTAAAAGCTGAAGGAAGACTATCCTTAATCTTCTTTCATGTTTATCCCAGGGGTATGACTGTATGGTTGTTTTTACTCCTTGTTTCATTACAAGTCCTAAAACTGTGTCTATACTACAAACTTTTTAGTGGCCAGGCTCTGATACAGGTCACATCAAGCTGCATCCCTGATGAGGAAACCCTGATAAGACTAAGTAAACTATCAAGGTTTTTGTATTGGATAGCACAGATAAAAGTTAATCATGATGGTGTATCAAGGTTTAGTGCCTTGTGTGAAAGACAAACAGTATGTAATCATGAACACATAAATTATTATCCACTTCTCAACATAGAATTGATCTTAAAATTTATTTCCTTGGGTGCAAAGGAGTGGAAAAGTTTATTGACTCTTAAGGAATACCTCTGCATTCTCACTTTTTTTTTTCTTTTCCCTTCTCTTCCACACTTTCACATGCACCAAAGGAATAGCTGTAAAATTTTCTAAGCACCATTGGACCCTTAGCAATCAGAGGCTCCCTACTTAACAGTATTTAGTTTAGTTGTTGTTATCAGCTTTGAATGACTTGCTTATCAAAACTATTATTTCTCTCTACATTTATTGTTATATTCACGTTTTCATTGTGTGACAAGAGAATATGAAAAATACTGATTAAAAGTGGTTTTTTTTAATGCACTTCATAAAAAGAAGGAAGGTAAAAAAATTATTTCTTTCATCAGAAAGATATTTGTTGTTGGTAGATCATACTACTTCCTGTTCCACCACTCCTTAAAAGCCCAGCTCAGAAGGAAACATGAGAGAGAGGTGGTCTTTCTGCACTCATGGCTTTTTTTTTTTTTTTTTTTTGTTTTTTTTTGTTTCCCCATAGAAAAGCTGTTTTACTGCAATTGTATATAGACGTAGTTTTGATATCAGTGTGCTGAATGTTTGCCTGTGTGAATGGCATTTGGTTTATAGCTTTTGTCAAAAAGAGTTACTTGGTGGAAAAGGAGAGAGATTTTAGTTACAGCTGGACATAAAATTATGTGGAAAATAATGTATTTTTTTTTTTTAATTCTCCAACAGAATTACTTTCTCTTTCCCTACTGAATATTCTAGATTTTCCTTTTTTTTTTCCAAGTTACAGCAGCTTTACATATTTCAATTGTTTCAATAATTTCTGGGCAGAGGGTTTGGGGATCATTGGTTTTGAAAATACGTTTTGTTACTTTTAGTTGCAGTATCTGGTGCTGCTACATTATATTGTTACTTTTAATTTTCATTTGCTAGCTGACTGTAATGAGTTGCCCAGTATACTAAGGAATGTCCATGACCCATACCTTTTATATAAATAATGTGATTTGTCCATTGCTTTTTCTTCAATTATTGATGCTGTTCCTTAAGAGAACAGTAAGGTTCTTCTTATTTAACTCTCCGTACAAAGTAATGTCTCAAACCACCAGTCACAGTTTCTTATTATATTAAGAACTGCAAGCACAGTGGAAAAAAAAAAAAACAAATAAATAGCTGTGTTCCCTACACAAAGGATGTTTTCAAACAGCAGGTAATAGGTTTCTCTGAAGAAGAGTTGACTATTTGGTAAGAAAAAAATTGCTGGCAAAGCATTAGGGTTTTGAAAGATTAGTTAAATGTTTCCATGCATGATCCAGTCTCCTATGCATTGTGTTTCATCTTTTGTTGAGTTTAGTTGCAGAAGTGTCCTAAATTTAACTGATAGTCTTCAGATTTATTTCCCTGGGGAAACCAAAACCCGCCTGACAGTGAATGCTGAACTTGCCAGTTGATAACCCATTTTGGCAAATGGATCCTAACTTCTTTGAGATGAGATGTTTCAACTTCAGGGTGGGAGGAAGTCTCCTCCATCTTGCCCTGCACTGTGCTTGCATCATGCAGGGCACTTGGGTAGTGGCTCTGGGCAGGACCATCCCTCAGCAACTGCAGTAGATCAGCCATGGTACTAATTCAGATGTTTTCTGAGTTATGAATAAGCTTCTTAATCCTGGCCAGATGCCATTTAAACTAAACATGTTTGTTTGCAGAGAGGTAAGATTCAGGTTTCTGTCTATGCTTGTAGAGCTATTATAAAACTATTGGGGAGAGAGGGAATGGAGTTCATGTCAGCCTACAAGTTGGAGTTTCCAGTTTATAGGGAAGCTACTTATGTTTTCTTTATTATTAGGAGGGGTTTCAGGAGAGTTTATGAAATGTATCCATTTTTCCTAGTTGTTACACATAGTTTATGTATAAACTGCATAAAAGTTTTTCTAAGCTATCAATGCAAGTTAAAAGTTACTATATGGAATAAAAATATGAAACAAATAGTTGCTCGGTTGAACAGATAATGGTCTTGTGTCCCTGCAAGGCAGTGACTTCAAGCAGAATGATTTAAATTCATAGTACTTTAAATCTTCAGGTCTTTGCAGTATATTTGTATCTTCATTGTATTTACTCCCAGAATTAGGCAGCGTTTTTTCCTCTTGTGTTTTGATTTGTTAAGAGTTTTGTAAAACTTACTTTTTATTGTGACTTACGGTTCTTGTTTTGTCACCACAGCAGTACGCTTATGTCTATTAACCAGTAAGGGTAGACTAATGGGACTCTGTTGAATCAGTTACAGTGAATCAGTCTAATGAAGGTCAGAAAATGAAAAAATATTGAAATAAAGGAGAGCAAACCTGCAACTGTTTCAATGCTAGATTTCTTTGACAAATGTGGGTGTCTACTGATGTGCTTGCATAACCCCTGCTGTCCAAACATTTTGGTAACTACCTATAGCATTTAGGCACCTCACAATAGCACCTCTGAGGACATGAAATTGTATTTAAAAGAATGTAGCACAAAGGAAGATTTGGACTGAACTTGAAACTGAACCAAAGTTTCCTGAGTTATACGCAGTGACCTATTGGTCACAATATTCATTGCCTCCTGAGAATGATAAATATTGAATTTGCTTTCAATCAATAAGATGATCAAACCCCTGTTTTCACACTATATATTTTGCCAGATATTGGTACTATAAGTAACTGCACATACTGAAAAGTACAGTAATATTTTATATGAAAACTGGCTGGCAGCTACGCAAAACAACCAGCAATGCAGAACTAATTTGCCAAAGAAAAATGGAGAGAAAATGGCCTGAACTGAAATGGAAGAACTTGTTTTACCTCCATGTCTATAATGACTCTAGCTGAAGCTTTATCAGCTTGACATATCATGTCTTCATTAAAACTATATTAATTTTTTCTGTTATTTGGTTATGCTATCACAAACAAGTCCGGGTTTTTTGGTTGGTTCTGTGAGACAATCACAAGGATATACTAGTTTTTGTAGTGCAATGGGCTCAGTAACAGTCACCATTACCTGACATTCTGGAAATCCTTCTATTCACAGGCCAGAAATTCAATTGGGAATGGGTGTTTTGTTAAGTTTTTTGTCCTCCTCTCCTTTGCTACTTAGAGAGGTACCAGGAGACTAAAAGCTGGCCAAAATTAGATGCCCATATAGTGAGGATGAAATATGGGCTCCCTTTGGATTAGTGAAGCTCCTTGTTCAGGGGATCTCAGCTAATAACTGAGACACCTCAGTGTGTCAGACTACATGGTTTAAATGCCATGGCCCTCTTCTGCAGCAGCCTCAAAAGGACAATTCTTAGGATTAAGGTAAATATGTCTTAGATGAAGCAGACAAACTCATTCCCACAATTTCAGTGGCTGAAATTTCTTTATACACAATACCAGCTGGTTCCTCTCTGCTCAAGAGGTCCACAACCCTTGTGTTAACTTTTCCAGTTGCTTTCTGGTTAGATAACAGCAGATGTATCTACTCAATGCCTGAGTGAATTATTTCTCTTGAAAAGATTATGCCTTCCTAATCTTGAAAGACTATTTTGGTTGCCAAACATCTAATTTATCAAGCAATTTGTTTATGAATGTTCCTACTAGAAGGGAACTAATTTTGAATCTGGGAAATGCTACAGTGGAAAAGCTAGTGCTGCTATTATGGTTAATTAAAAAAAAAGTTGTATAGGAGCCATGTTCTGCATCTTTTGCACGTGATCATTGAAAGCTGAAACAGACTTTACTGAAACTGGGACTTTAGGATGTCTATCTGATAAAAAAACACTCCTGCAAAACAGAAAATACATATTTCAAACAGTTTTTAATCTGTAGTGGTGTTTAGGTGTCTTCATTCTTAGTTATACTGTTAATGTCAGCTAATCTTTATGGGTTTAATTTGCTATTTAATTTGCTGTTAAGATTTTAAAGATTTGTTTGCATGTAAATACTGTTTAAGTACAATTTTGTTATGTTTCACTAAGTGTTTTTGCTGTATCTTGTATATTCGCTTCCTAAGGCACATTCTCAGTTATCGAATTATGTATCAAGCTTGTAGGAGGACATTTTCATTAAATAGGACAAGATAGGATCTGGAAGTTACAGCCTTACTGAGCCATTAATTGAAGATCAAAGTATTGCTACCACCCTCACTTTGCTGTTCCCTTGTAAATATAGTTCTCTTGGAAGAAGTTTTGCGATTCTTTTGAATAATCTCTGAGGCAATAAATAGGGGAAAGTTCCCAGCTACACATCATTCTTTAGACAGCTGGATAGACTCAAAAATAGGACATTATTACATGTGGAAAATTAAATATAGCAATGCTAATAGTGTGGCCTGCATGGGAGACCTAAAAAGTTAAGGAAAAAAATGATAAAATAGTGAGGCAACAAATAATAAGTACACAGAGGAAGACCCCTTTTCTTTGTAAAGCTGTTATTATTTTGCTACTAAGATTTCAGCTTTTTTTTTTTAGTTTTTCTTCCTAAAGTATATGTTTTCCAACATTTTTTTTCTCAAATCTTCCATTACTTTCTAAGAGGTCTTATGTGGAATGATATGTGTTTCACGGAATTTTCTACAGTGAAGAGTTATACTATAGTCAACCTTAGGGCTTCCCTGTATTTTGATATTGAGTACTTTTTGATTGTCCCAACCATCTTTTCCTCATTTAAAATGACTTCTTTAACCCTATAAAAGAAGAAAGGAAAAGGGAGTAAAAAAAGTGAAGCACTTACTTAAGAAAAGAAATGTCTTTCACAAAAAATCTGGATTTTAGGTTCTGAGCAAGCTAGAGAGGCTTTAGCAAATATTTGGTGTTTTCTATTTTTTCTTTTTTTTTTCCAAAATTAACTTTTCAGATATGAACCTGGTGATATTTAAATTGTTTGATGTGGCTTTTGATCACACAGTTCCTGAGTAATGGGGAATTTAGCACACCGTTGTGCTCATTCAGGATTATTATTTGAGGCATGCACAATGTTCAAGCACAATTATTATTCATTTGTTGATCATAACAATAACTTTGATGTTTGCTGAACTTAGCTCTATTTCCAACAAAGGAAAATACCTTTTCATCTAAACACAAAGATAAGTAGACTGCAGGCACTTTTTTAGTCAAGTGCAGTTCCTGCTGACCTGATTAGTCAACTCTTTAATCAGTTCTGCAGATCTTTAAACATTATATACCTTTTTTCATAAATTTCAGCATCTGAAAAGAGGACCTTGTTAGGTCCCAAAGTTTCTGTTTTCTGATTTATTTGCTGACTCCATAAAGGAAACTTCATGTAAGTTTTGAAATGCAAATGACTGAATGAAACACACATATTATCTCCTTCAGCTCTGTCAGATCCTCTCCTGAAACAAGTTCTTGTGGAAAGCATGTCAGAAACAACATATGAAAGAGAATGTTGTCCTCATCTCAGAGTATGATCGTACCTGAGTGGGATTGGACAGTTGGGTCTGTTAAGTAATAAACTCTCAGATCTAGCATGTCTGAATTTTTCCTAAGAGCCACCTCTACTTCTGACTTGTTAAGCAGTGTGGGCAAGGGACTCAAGATTCTCCAGGTCAATACTGATCTCATGGACATCAATACCAAAATCAGATTATTTCAATGGGATTTCCCTCCTTCCTTCCTTTCTTTGTACGGGAATGTGTGAAGTATGTCAACTTCTGTGAGTAATATTTTTTGAACATTTTAGGATTCTAACACCCATACTACCTGCTTACTATGTTTATTGTTATATAGCAGCATTTGAGTTGCAATGCTAAGAGGCAGGGATGTACCTTACTGTCTCTAGCATGTCTAAAGCCATGGCAGAAACTTTTACGGCCTAAATCTTCCAAACTTGTGGTTATAGTGCCTTGGGTTATTGTGCTGTTGATACTGACCTGCCGTCCTTTTTGAATTTGTAATGGTAGCAATGTCTCTTCAGATGAATAAGCTAACTACAATTGTTAGTCAGGGATTAGATTCTTGTTTGATCTTGTTTATTCACTAAATGTTGTTAGAATAATTATTTTGAATTTGTTCAGGAAATTATGTCCAAATCTTGCCCAAAGAATTGTAGGGATGAATCTCATGGTATTTTTTTCTAAGTGAGCTTGAAATATGCTGTTCAATGTCTTTATTAATGACCTGAACAGTGAGAAAGTGTCAGACTCACCAGTTTTATGGTGGTACAAAATAGGGGGAGCATTCAGTATGGTGTAGGGCAGGGTTGCTATTCAAACGAACCTCAACATGGTTGAAGACTGGCCTGTGGAAAACCTCATGAAGTTCAAAAAAGGCACATGTAAAGTCCCAAACCCGTGAATGAAAAACCCCATGTAGTGGGACAAGCTGGGGATCAGCTGGATGGAAAGCAACTCTCTGGGGAAAAAGACACAGGATCATGGTGGGCAAGTTGAACATAAACTAACAGTGTTGCCTGACAGAACAGCGTCCTGGACTACATTAGTAAGAAAGTAGCCAGCAGGTCCAGGGAGGTGATCCTTCCCATCTGTTTGGCACTGATGAGACCACATGTGGAGCACTGTGTCTAGTTTCTGGCTCCCCCATACTAGACAGGCAGTGACATACTGGAAGAAGTCTGGTACAAATGGGGACAGGAGGACACAGCACATAAGGAGCAACTGAGAGAAGTGGGTTAGTTCAGCACTGAAGGGAGATCTGATTCCTGTCTTCAACTACCTACTGGCAGGGCGTACAACAGACAGGGCCAAACTCTTATTGAAGTTACACAGTGATAGGGGAGAGGCAACTGATGCAAGGTGGAACATCAGAAATCACATTTAGGTATTAGGAAAATGCTTTTCCATCATGATAGTGGTTAGTCCTTGGAGCAGATTTCCCAGAGTGATTGCAAAATTTCCTACCTTGGGAATACTCCAACTTGCCTTGAATAGGTCCTTCACAATGGATCTAAGATGGCCTTGCTCCGAGTGAGGAACTGGACAAGACCACATTAAATTGTAGTGTGATGCTGTAGGATATTCTATGGGATTTTTATAAAACTCTTTCTTTTCTATTACTCTTCCACTTCATAAGCTAGTAATTGAAAGCTATATTAGGAAAAGTAGTTTAATATTGATAAACCATCCTTGGTTTTGTGTCCATCATTGTTCATCAGTGATGCAATTTCCAACTTCAGGGTAAGTTGGAGTCATGTTTAAGTTTATTTTGTTGAAAGGTCCCATGCATGTTGGGGACATATATACATTTGTATATATAAATAATTTTTTCCTAGTCTAGCAGTTTAAGAATAGGCAAATATCAGACACTTTTTTTGTCTGGGGAAAAAATTGTGGGTTTTGACTTAGCTCCTTTCTAGTACTTGAGAATTAGAATGAGGGGAGATGCCACCAACTGTGATCATCAAATTTGAAGAAGTATGCAGTAATACTTCCTTCTGGCCAAGATTTTGAAATGAGGTTACAACGATGCTGTCGAAACTTTGAAATTTCTAGGTGTTTGCAATCATCTTTACTCAAAGTAGCTACTGAATGGTTTTGTTTTAATACTCTAGCACAACCGAAATTAAGAACCCAGTGTCGTTTTGAAAGAAAATTGAGCATAACATGGTATAATGAAATGTATCTTGTTAGTTTGAAAGTATACACTCAGAGCTATTAAAGTCAACATTTATCATTCTGTGTTTTGTTCACTTTTTTGTGTTTGCATTCAGTGAACTTTAAATATCTTAGCTTTGTTTATATTCTGAACAAAGACCTCTAAGAGCACCTGCTTTGAACAATAGATAGGATATCCTCTGGAAAACATCCTCCTCTAACATCCTCCCTGATCAGATTACTTTTCAACAGAAACACTGTTCTTATAGATTGCTTTTGTATGATTTACATTGATTGTTGGTGCACAGCATAAAAATCAGAATCTTGAAAGTAGGATGCTTTGAAATGTGTAGTTGTTAGGAAATGTTGCTATCTCCATAAAATTTAGATTTGTCAGTTTTAGTTCCCAGAAATGGATGCATGGTGTCATATATTGATGTTTGCCATGCTGAAATGTTGCAGTGTGTTATTAGGTACGTTTAATATGTTCCTCCCCCAAAAAATCCTAGTCTGCCAATTTTTTTTTCTCAGTTTGTTTTCAAAATGCAAATTTATTTTCTAGCCTGTAACTTACTGAAGGACAAAATAGATTGGTGAATTAATTCTCTTTAAAAAATTAAAATACACTTTTTTAAGTCCTTCAAAGTCCTTCAGGTGCCACTCATGAGGAGTCAGCTACATAAGCTGAAGTTAGGTCACAAAGCTGAACAGTTTTTTTGAGACTAGTGCTGGACCTGTGGAAACACTGGGCTCCAGACCGTGGTAATATTGCCCTGCTTGATGGTTCAGACTGCCAGTGGAACAGGCACATCTGTCTGCAGCCTACCAAGGCTGCATATGATGCATGACTGTAAAGTTGGAAGGGACATCTGAATTTATGAAAAAATGTTGGTCATAAATTGTATTCTAATTGGCAGTTGCAACCAGCTCTGTAGTGTCTGTTGAGCAATTGGCTAGTCTTCAAACTAACTTATTTTTCAGCTGTGGAATCAAGAGCTTGATTCAACGAAAGCAGCAGGAATCTTCCAATAAGTTTTGTTCATAGATAGTGTTAGACTGTTCATTTGATTATTCTGTGGGTGTTCCCTGACTAAGACTTCAGATTGCTTTTTTGAATTTAATAAAAACTGAGATTTTTTGGAGCTTAATGGTTCTATTGAGTCTTTTCTTCATAAAAACAGGACAGAAACTTTCTTTTTTTTTTTTTCATTGAAATTGCAGGAAAACCTGTTCTACAACTAAATCACTGACTATTCCTGGCACCATGCCTCCTCAGCATACCTTAGATATACCAGGATGATACGTACTTCAGGTACAGAGCATTTGTATTTGAACACCAATTTTCAGGTGTGCAGCAGTAATACAATTAAAATATACATAATTTGTATTTCAATATGAGTTGTTGCTGTAAACTTAAGCTCAAGACCTCTTCTACAGAACTAGTCTCCACTCTAAACTAATGGCAGAAGAAATCATTACTTGTAATAAAAGAAATCTTGAGGATATTGTTATGCCTGGTATATGTTGGGATCTGTCAGCTGTGCCTTAAAGAAAGAATGTGCTTATATGCACATTGAGTATTGTTTATGGAAGACATGGTTTTCTCTGACACCATGTATGTTGTGGTTAGCACCTCAAGTATTTCACTAGAACAGTTGGATTTGACAGCCTTGAAGTAATGCAGACCTTTAGAATAGAAGGCCATGATGACAGTCTCCAAACATCTGTGTATCAACACAGGACATTCCTGAGACAAACTGAATAGTGTGTGACTTCAGTATATTTTGTTTGTGTGCTTGATATCCTGTATTATGTTAACACTGACTGTTTTGTTTGGTTGGGAAAAAATTATAATGTGAACCGTACTGCTTAGATGATACTTCTCAAGTGGTACTTAAGCACGGCATGAAGCAGACCTCTGTTAAGTTCCTCATCTCTGAATGTATAGGAAAATGCACCATCTGGGCTCATTGCAAGTTAGGAAGTGTTCTTTGGATAAAGAACACTTTGGACACTTCAAATGACATCTGTTGGCATTAAAAAAGTCAAGAAAATAAGGAAGGATCTCTGAGATCAATAGTGATAACACATGGCTGGAGAGTCACAGCATCATGATGGCTACTTTCAAATTCAAAGATGCTTGAAAAGCTGTTAAACAATCTCAGCCTAAAACTGCTGAGGGCCTTCTGTGCTACTCACAGTGACTCTGTCCACAAGGTCAATCCAACAGAAATAATTCTAGTTCAATTAACAATTTTTAAACAAGCAAACTTAATGGGAATCATGGGAATCCCTGAAGTTACAAATACATCCAGAAAAAATTGTGGTCTCATTGAGAACAGTAGGTGAACTTCATATTATTGAGCAAATTTCATTGAGATTATTTGCAACGTTTAAAAGGTTTAGAACTGTAATAAGACAAATGGGTGTTTTATATGAGTGGGAAGTCAGAATTTAGTCCATAACTTGGATTTGATGTCTTACCTATATTAACTACTTCTCAGTTGTTAAACCTTGCCAACTGAGGCTACTAGGAAGTTTGAAGAAAGTTTTTATGTATTATTTTTAATGGTCAAAATCCTGCAAATGTTGTTGTGGGACTTAATACAATCTTATGGGATGATAATATAAGCTTTAAATACTCAATTAAAACATGCCATGTGAAACAAACATGATTTTGTTGTTGTGGTGGTGGTTTTAAATCCCAGACGTAAGTATATTGTGACAACATGGTTAGGAAGAGATATGGAAATCCGTTCCCCCTCCCCAGCCCTTAGTATCACATCTTGTGATACTGAAATAGCACTACATTGAATTGATTCAGAACATGTTAAATGGATTTACAGTTAATCATCTATGTCAGATGAATAGAGTCAACTTGTATGCAGATGCCTGTAGGCACATTTTAGTGTCAATATTTTCTTGCTAATAAATTGGATGGTTACATTTGCAAGATACACAAAATTAGGTCAGAAAATACTGGGGTATTGTTTCTACAGGATTGTGGCATTTCATCAAGTGGGTCTTTTTAAAAAAAGAAAAGAATATTACTTTTTGTATACTTGAATGGAGGAGTGCTCATACAGCAAAGAATGTAGATTATGTGTAAAGGATAGAAAGCCATGTCCTGTAGTTCCGATGCAGTAGAATGTTCTTCAGGTAATGACTAAAACCACACTCACAATACTATATTCCAGGGAGGCAACATAGTTGTTATAATTAGGGGGCTATTGAATAGGAATATGAAAGTATGTTATCTCTATGTTGTTATGGCCTTGTCATTATGGATATCAGCAGGCCAAAAGGACAAAAGTACTTCAATGTGAAAAGGGTTCAGAAAAGAATGACAACCAATTGGGCATTTGAGAAATAGGTCTTATAGCCCAACTTAGTTTGATCAAGAGGGAAAAAAATTAAGTACTTGGACCTGTGTGCATAAGAGATTTTTGAAATTAAATGAACTTTAACATAGCAGAAAAGACCTGACATGGTCCAGTATTCCCAAATCTGAAAAACCTAATCCAGACTGGAAAACAAAAGTCGATGTTTAATCCTGAAGGTCCTTAATAAGTAGAACTGTATGTCTAAGACAACTGAGAAAGTACTACATCCTTATGTTTTAAGTTTTTTTCAGTCAAGACTGGATAAAACCCAAGATATACTGTATGATTTGAAAAAACCAAAACCACCCAAGAAACAAATACTAGATACTTTTGGTTTAGGTTGGAAAGGAGGTGAGACTTCAATGGTCTCTTTGCCTGTTTCTGGCTGAAAACTATGAAATGCGGGTACACAAAATGTTTACACTAAAACTCGCTAAAACTTATTTTTGTAAGATGTTAGCCAAGCACCTTCAGTTGTCTGCAGTTATTTGTCTGAGGCAGTAGATTAGTGCACAGACCTAAGGACTGTATTTGGTTAACTTTGGTTTTAGGTTTTGGAAAATATTTGACATCATAAGATATGCTGGAGAATATTGGTCCTTTTAATCCTCATGTCTTGTCCCCTAGTTCAGCAGCCCATATTTTTCCTGTTTGAAAATTCTTATTCTTTTTCCAAAAAGGAAGAAATGAGAGAAGGTCACATTGTTTTAGTAAATTAATTCCAGAAAGTATTTCTTGAAAACAATATCCATCCCTCTGCTTTATTTTCATGAATATTTTAAGGTTAAGATTACTAATATTCTTCGTCTCATGGATATTTTTACTTCAAATAAAAAACTTTTGACTCTCACTTTCCATTTCAAATCCTTTGTTAAGTGGAGTTTCAAGGTAAAAATATGACATTTATTTGCAACTAAACTTTCAGTCTTTTATTATAAACACATATTTTCATACTTGTGATGAAAGCAAGCTTTCTTTTTAATTTTTCCTGTCATTCTTAATGGCAAGTTTTATATCACCTCTTTGTTCCTCAGGTCTAGAGTATTCCATGTTCTGTGTGTATTAAGGACAAGAGATGACCAGCGTGTGGCTTTTGAGCTTCTTGTTGCTTGTGAGCAGCTTACCTACTCCTCCAAACCAGGGTAGCATTGTGGCTCTGGTGGCTGGGAAGATGGAATAATGTAAAAAATTACTTGGTAGAAAAAGCAAGCCATCAGTGCCCAGTTCCCAATTCATTCAAATACCCTTGGTCTATTTGACTATTTTGACTCCAAACAAGTTTCACACACAACATTTGACTGTTCTGCCCTATCTTTCTACCTCACAAGCCATATTGACAAATGCACATACATCATGGAGATCTTACCCATGGTAAAAGAGGACAGAAAACTTTCCCACTGGAGAGTGGGGATGTCCATTCATAAATGCAGTGAAAGAAACTCCAAATATTTTTCTTGCTGCTCAGGTGGAAGTATTAGCATTCTGTGGACTCCTTCAGCCCATCTATTACCTCAGTAGTTAGTCACCACACAGAGCAGGCTCCAAATTCAGAGGTGTAAAAGGAAAGGAACTTTTCAGTGTTTCAGAAGAGTAATATTAAGAATAACCATTTTGTTTCAATAGTCCACATATTTACTGAGCTGCTGAGTTCCTGTTGAGGGGAATATACAAATTGTTTCTGGAGATTAATGACTGTATCTAAATGCAACCCTGTGCGTGTCAAAAAATTTGGTGATAGGATTTATAGAACAATGGGAACTTTTGACACTAATGACATGGCAATATTAGCATTTTTTGTTCACATTAATACAGAAAGTACCAGAATAACATACTATGAAATTTTATATTGCATAGGGTTACCTGAACGTCCCAAAAATTGTCTGTGATAGGGAAAAAAACAAGCTATAAATCTATTCCTCACAGTAAACCTTGCTCTGAGGAATTTATTGTTTACAGGATTAAGGTTTAAGTGATATGGCTTATCAAACAAAAAACTCTAATCCAGTATATAATTACAGTTACTGCAAATAAGAAAAGTGTTAGTTTGAGATTCAGGAATAGATATGAATCAAAAATCCCTCCTTACTGAAAATCTGGCTTTCCTTTTTTCAAATTAGTTCTATCTCTTCAAGTTTATTTGGTATCTAAAACCTTTTCCTTCTTCTGTTTGGTTTTTGGTTTTTATATTTGTTTGTTTGGGTGTTGTGGGTTTTGGGGTGGGGGGGGAGTTGTTTGGTTTGGGTTTTGGGTTTTTTTTCCAAAAGAGAAGACTGGAGATCACTTACCCCACTAACTACAAGTACTGTTGTGTAGCAGGAATTGTACAGTGAATAAGCAGATGGATAAATGTAATTCAGATATAATTTTCATTGATTTAAATGAAATTATTTATATGTGAACTAGTACTGTCAAACAATTTCTTTAAAAGTGAACATAATTTTTACTGTAGGTTTGCCCCTTTTGCTAAGTCTAGTGAAAAACTTACATATTTAAATAGAAATATATGTAAAAACATAATAAAAATTTTGAGATATCAGCAGAGGCTGTGGAAAAATGAACCAAGAGCATATCAGTAACTGACAGTTTTGCCAAATAATGAAAATTTCAGATGATTTTTAAATGGCTAAAGCTACAATCATGATTGTGCCCCAAAACTTAAGGAACTTTATTCAGAGAAAATAGTAATTTGGCAACAGAATATAGAGCTAGATCAAAGGCAGGGGAAACAAGCAAGCAAACAAACAAACAAACAACACCTCCCCCCCAAAAAAAACCAAAACCAAACAACCCAACAAACCAAAACATGCACCCCCAGATATTTAGAAGCACAAGTGCCATCAACTCTATGATGACTTTGGTACCTGGGAGTCCATAATGAAGTGCTTTTATTTCAGAATTAGTTGCATAACATGAGGAGTTAACATTTGATTGCTAAGAGGATAGGTGGATTTTCTCTTCAGGATTAGTGCTTGCTTCTGCATGTATGTCAAGTTGTACGATTTGGAAGCAGCTATGAATGTATAGCTGTCTATGCTATGGCTGTGCCGGGCCTGCACAGTGACTTCCCTCAGGTACCCTGGGTGCAAACCTGAGTTTGTAGCACATTATAATAAATCCTTTGACAGGTTTAAGCAAAACCTAATTCTGTGAATCATATGTAGAAAGAAAAACGTTAACCTTGCAGTTTGTTTTCTCAGTATCTGCTATTCTGTTTTGTGCAGGTTCCAATAAAAGTGATAAAATGTTAGTCTCTCATAAATCTTGCTGCTTGAATGCAGGCTATACTTACTAATTTGGTCTGGTCACATTCTGCCTGAGTAACTCTTATGTTTCTAGTCTTATAAGACATGATTTTGAGTGCCAGTTGTCTCTGTAACAGATTCTGAGCAGTTTCCATCTTCACTGTAACAGAATAATTGTTGTGACCACCCTATGGCTGCAGATGTCCTAAGTCTTGTGAGAGAAGGGTTGTTTACCAGTGAATTTCTAATATTTTGCCTTTTATCTAGGATTTTTTTTCTGACAAAATTTTAAATATTTATTAAAAGTTTACAAATGAGATTTTTAAATATCTGTTGGGGTGTCTCCTGTGAATTTTAATTCAAACTATATTTTCCTTCCATCTCAGAATTTTTAAGATGAGGATATACGTGAAATGAATTCTCCTCTCTCTGATTGAGAGGAGGAACTGTTGGATTTTTTTAGTAATTCTTGAAATCATGCTAGGTAGCCCTCATCAGTTAGACGGAGTTGGCATGATACTACAGAACAAGTGCCAGCCTGCTGTTGTGCGAGCTGAACATACGGTCTTGCTGTGCTGTTAAGCCTGCACAGCACTGATGGTGATTACCGTGAAAGGCAATGACCCTGAGTCTTACCTTCTGTAGGCTTATCTTTCTGCACAGTATCACTTAGTAATAATTACTTACATAACCCATAAAAATTGGGCAATGCATGCAAACAGCTCACCACGAGTGGCAGAATTCATTTTTTCTTTACAGTTCAAGCACTGAGACCATATTTTTGAATAAAACTTAAGAGCAGCAAAATTACTGAACTGTTGCAAAAATTCCTGGTTAAAAGCTTTGCCTGGCTTCAGGAGAGGGAGATAATGCATGGATTTAAGCGCACTGGTGATAGTGCCATGTTTCTCATATGTACTGTGTGAACAGTAAGGCGAGTTCACCTCCAAAGGTCAGTATCATTACATTTTATAATTACTTCCACTTTACTATTTGCATGTAGGTCACTGGGTGCTAATGTCCCTTCTACCTCCCTTGCTGCTTTCCCCAGAACACACAACTGTCTTGACCAGCTAAGAGCCAAAAGTGTACTGCTTCAAAATCATGGTTGGGGGTGTGTGCCAGTAACTACAGCGCTGTATCTAATGTTGTAGTTGGGTAGTGTCTCGGGAGTTCAGTGGCCGAGGACTGGAGTCTCAGCTGCTGTTAGTGGGCAGATCTCCACTGGAATTGGTGGAGCTTTGATAATTAACACCAGTTGACACTCAGCTCTAACGACTCAAGTGTTACAGTTTGTATGTCTCTAAGTAGTAACATTTACAATGTGTGTGTTTCCATTATGTGCACTAATGTAATTTGTGTTTCCCACATGTGCAGATCTTTGGGTGAAATCCTATTCTTATGTCTCAGACCCAAATATGTTCTTTTTTTTCCCAGAAATAACAGTGTTGGTTGTTTTTTGGGTTTGTTTTTTTTTCCCAAGAGGGTGGGAGGACAGAAGGAAAAGAGCAAGAGGAGGAGATGTTCTTTGTGCCTGGAACCAAATGGCAGTATGTTTATGTTGAACAGCCTTTGCTCAGAGATGTGTTTTGTTGTAATGCTTTCAGCTTTCTGTTTGTGTGGTCTGAGTTCAGAGAGATGCTTTGCTTCTGTTTCCCACAAGGCTAAGAACTAGCTGAAGATGTTATGGAAAATGTCACAGGAAGCAACATGCTGAGATGGAGAAAGAACACAAGAACATTGTGAGTAATTGCACTGGAGACCGTACAGTAATAGCTCCAGCTTGGCTAGAAAACAAACTTGGCCAGTGAAACTCAATGGAAGACACCTGAAACACATTACACCATTGTTTATACTCAGTGTAAGCTCCATCCCGCAAGGTGCGGAGGAAGGCGTATTTGAAGCTTAGCACGAACAGATTTGTTGAAGGAACTAGACTTAATGGCTACATTTATAGTAAGCAGAGCCTAGTACTGGCCCACTGTCTACTACTAAATTATGAGAATGGCCTTGGTACGCCTTTTGCTTACATCAAGTTATGTGCTTCCAGAAAAATCCAAGGCAAAGTCCAGCCCAGGTTGGGAGCACTCGTTGCACCGTGTCTGATGCAATTCCCTCAGCTCTGCATTTGGCCTTGTACCCGCAGATGGTCTCTCATAGCTCACTGTAGGCTGCACTGGACACGAGTTTGGACATACTGGAAAAACTCCCACAAATAAAGGCTGCAGAGCTGCTGCTTTATTATTTTTCTTTTTACATGAATGGGTCTTATAGCAGAGAGGCACAGCAGGGCTATATAGGGCAGGGAGGAAAATGGTTCATTTAATGTTAGAAATGCTTGTCAAAAGGGAGCTCTGGAGGTCATCTAGTCCAACTTCCCCATCAAAGGAGGATTGTTGCCTTACATCAGGTCAGCTGTGGCTTTTCCCCCTCTTGAAAAACTTCAAACATTGAGAGAGTGGGGGAGAGGAGGAAGGGATGCTTGCAGCTGGATCACATGTAAAATTTATAGCGAGGTGCCCTGGCCCTACGAGGACCCACAATGGTATGGCCACTTAGTGCTGGGACAAATTTGAGGAACTAAAGCTACCCTACATGAAATCTAGAGCAGAAAACAGCAGTCTGGTGCAGGTTGGCATATCCTCTGCAGTGAAGCTACTTCTACTACCATGTGGTCCAGAGCAGGGGAGAGCCTCTGAGCTTGGCTCTCTGGGTTGAAAATTAGCTTTTGCACTTGCTGATTGGGAAGTGATGACTAGTTGCAGGGGAAATCAGGAATGTGGTCTGAGATCAAGATGTTTGGTGTTGTCCTGGCTCTGGCTAGGACAGAGTTAATGTCACCAGGAGCCAGGCCAGGTGACATGGTCCCATGTGACGCCATGCTCACCAGAAAAGGGGGCTGGTCGGGGAGGGGCGGGTTCGGCGTGGATCCGGGTTGGGCTGAGGGTCCGGTCGGCCATGGGATCAGTAAATTGTTTTCTGTTATCAGCACTGTTGTTGATTGTTTCCCTCTCCCTTGCTGTCCCAGTAAACTGTCCTTACCGCAACCCACGAGGCTTTTGCCTTTGTCCGTTCTCCCCCCCAGCCCGCCGGGGGAGGGGTGAGCAAGCGGCTGCGTGGTGCTCAGCTGAGCCTAAACCACGTCATTGTCACTGAACAGTAGTCACTCCAACCAGGAAATAGGAGGACAAAAATGTTTCTGTACAGGAATTAATTTGAGCATGTTGAAGGCACTCAAATTATTCTGTTGATATTTGTGGATTTTTTGAATTTAAGTATGTAGGGTAACACAGCTTTCGTACCTACTGCATCAGTCTGCTGCCATGGTTTAGGATGGAGTCCTGAGAGTATGCTTTAATTTCACTGCACTATTAGAACAAAAATCCTGCTATTTGAATTGCAACAAAAAAGCAGTGCGGAGTGCAAGCTGATACATATTGGTAGAAGCCCATCAGAGAGCACAAAACTGACATGTGAATACTTTCGATGTCCCCCAGCTCTGTGCGGTGGTACACTGAGCTGAGGCTGTCCCACCTCAGCAGTGTCACAGACAACGACAAGTTACTTTAGTTTTTGACATTAGCCTCGGCTACAGGAACAAGAACAGAAATCAGATTCTGTTGTCCTTTCTCTCTCTTCAACATCTGTGGAGGAGATGCATTTCTTTTGAAAGGAGGTGATTAATTCTGTTTCCTCCACCTGATGCATCTTCACATAAGTGTACTCATGCAACATGAAGTATACTAGTGCAATGTATTCATGTTGTGTATTCATGGAATATCTGTGACTTTTGGGCCTCTCTAGTCATGTAGATATAGTGGGATCCAAACAAGAAAGAAGCAAAATGAGGACTTGCAGAGATGGCCTATTGCAGTGATCAGGTGAAGGAAGCGATGCAATTGTTCTGTATAAATATACCTGGGAAGTAACCAACAGGAAGGGAAAAAAATTAATTAAAGCAAGATAGTTGGCACGAGGAAAAATGGTTACAAACTAAGCACTGATAATTATAGGCTGGAAACAGAATAGTGAGATTCTCTGTTTCCTAAGAGGGGCCCTAGAGGCACGAAATCAAATACCTTTGAATGATATGCTTTCTTGCAGTGACAGGGTGCGGATCTTCGGTCTGTCATATATTTTAGGAGATAAGAAAATATCCAGGTAACCCAAATACAAAATTCAATGGTGTCCTGTGGTCATGCTCAATAGTAATAGTCTTGATGACCGTATCAAGATAGGGAGATATGTTGAACAGGAAGCAGAAATGGTGCCTATAAAGGGGCAATGTGCATAAGGAGATTTTTAGCTTTTTCCATTTCTGCTCAATTTAGGGATTAAAAAAGAAGCACATCCACTCAGTGAGTACCCACTGAGTTGTAAAATTGTCTGCAAACCTCCCTACTCTCAATGGGTAGCTGCAGCCAGCTCAAACGTGAATGATTGCTTCAGTGGATATTCAGAAAAACAATAAAAAATGGTTCTAATTTTTGTCTAGACTTCAGGTGCTGAAGCTTTACTTATAGCTGAACTTATAAACTTTAATTTCTGTAAGAAAACTTCCTTTAATTTGATGCCAAAGTGTTACATTAGTGTCCTAATGAGACAACTGATGTGTTTGTTACTTGACGTATAGACTATTTATAATATACAATGGATGTAACCTTAATAGATTGGTCATCCACTTGGCCATATTGTATAATGTTTAGGAAATATCCTGAACTCATCTTGTGTTTGATGCTGGAACTTGTTTACAGATAGGCTTGGCTGCATACATAACAGATTATTTTTTTTTGTACTTAGTAAACACATCTAAGATTAAAATACGGGTTACATGAGAAAAGGCTGTAGTCTTGTTCTAAGATAACTTTAAATTATGGAAATTTGTCACTTTAAAGCTGGTCTGAACTGCCTCAGCTTAAACTTTCTGACTTTTTTTTTTTTT
>VXBL01004612.1:131215-154893 GCA_013400195.1 Aramus guarauna | reverse complement strand
TTTTTTTTTTTTTTTGTAATCCTAATTGATTTCTGTGGCCTAAAGTGTGTTTTATCTTTCTTTGAGAGTATCTGGGAAATCTTTTTAATACTGCAGTGGCACCTCCATAGGTATTGAATCACTGTTGTAATTCTTTTGAAATTACTCTGCCTATAGATGCGTAGACCTAGAATAGAATTACAACAACAAAAAAACTGCCAAAATGATGTGCAAAGATGATGTCCACATATCTTAATAAAAATCACAACCATACTGAGGACATATGCTTCTCTTAGGTGGGCAGTGTGAAGCACAAGAGTCTTAAGCTACACAGGAAAAAAAATGGAACCTCAAAGGGCCATTAATCCTTAATAAGGATGACAGTGATTGATTTTGGCAGGAAAAAATCAGTAAAAATGTGTCAGTAAATAATATACATGTCAGGAGAAACATTATGTAAAAAAAAAAAAACACATGAAGGGGAAAGTCACAACAAAATTAAAAATAATTTATTACAAGATGAATGTCAAAGAGGCACAAGGTAGATATGAGGAAGAAGGCAACAGGAGAGTAAGTATAGCTCAGCTAATTTAATACCTCACTTCTGAGCTGCTAATTCACTAGAACATCAGGCAAATTGAAATTGTCTCAATATCTAATAGAATTCCACTAGGCAAGATGAGTGTTTTATTCAACTGTTCACCATAAACCCCAGCATGAGTATGCATGCAACACTTTGTGTAGGGAATAATGTTGATTAATATCTGTTTTGTGTGTTTTACATATACAATGCAAAGCCTTATTTACATTAATAGAATTATAGTCTGAGCATTTGCCACCAGTAATATCTGTCAAATATAGTGAGAGAACAAGTTTCTGTGATTTTTCAAAAGTTTTTGAAATATGTAGTACAATAGAATGAAATGCAGTATCTATTACCATAAATAACTCAGAACATAAATAGAATTTCTGTCTGTCTTGTAGTTTTTAACTGTCACGAGTTTTTCTTGCAAGTTTTTCAATGGTTTTCATGATGTTTTCAAATCAAGACTGAATGCCTCCTCAGACCAAGTTTTAGCCAAGTAAGTTCATGACTTGATTGGACTGAATACAAAGATAATATAGTGAAATTATGTGACCTGTGATCATTCACAGCCATATCAAACAAAGTTATGTAATGATCCTGTCTAGTCATAAAGATGTGGAAACATAAGATTTTTTTTAAGCACTGTATTTACTAATTTATTCTGTTGAAATCTGACCATGTTAAACATCACCGCTTAAAACAAAAAAATGTATTCCTCCCTTGCAGCATTCTAATCCAGAGTAAAAGTCCTAATCCTGCACTTGTAATATTAAGGGAAGTAGGATTTCTTCTCAATGCACTACTTTTGTCAACTGTTTTCATGGTTTATGCATCAATGAATTTGTCACTGCAAGAAACAACCTTATGTTTTCCATCTTGAAAGAATATTTTTATGATCATTCAGGAAGACTTCTATTTAAGAGTTGCTAGGATAGTAATGATAGCAGGTGCAGTTACAGTTTTCCAGTCAGAAATTATTGCAGTAGGCCTTGGAGTGGCCACATTCAGACAGACTGACTGCCAACAACATCCCTTTATGTAGTGTTTTCTTGTATCTGGTTTCAGATTTGCAGAGGTGCCTTGTCAGTTGGCAATGTTAGCTCAGAACATTTCTAAATGCTGGAAATTAGAATTGTTTTTGCAACACCTGTTAGGTGACTGATTGAGCAAGGCTCACATGTTGCATCAGGATCTCCTCGGATGACTCAAGTTTGTAGAGATCTGAATAGCAAAACATTCCTGAGCGACCTTCAGAGCTGGTTTCTAGTGCTTTTGTTTGACAATAGCCTTTCAGAGAATTAATGAGGAACACTTAGAGCAATAATTTTATGTAGTTGAGAAACTTTCTATAATTTACCCTGTTTTCCTACCATTTATCGTCAGAATGCTATTTGTTCATTCATTATTTACTTTAAAATTGTATTAATGACAGAAAAAAAACGTGAAAAGTGGAGCCATTATCATTCACTTACTATGAAAATACAGAAAAGCAGTTTCTCTCTGCTCTACAAGACAGCCCAAATGAATATACAAGATAATAATGATGATTATGGAGTTCATTTTGCGTGCTATCAAACTATTCAAACACTAAAGGTTTAAAAGCGCAGTGCAAAATCAACTTCAAATCTGAAGATCATGCCATCTTGTTAGAACAAATTGTTGGATGGGTGGACTGGGTGAGAATTAAAAATGCTAGTTGGAAAATAAGGAGTTTATATAATTAGATATATAAATTAAAATGTATGATGTTCACCAGTAGTGCCCTACAGTTTGAAAACTTCAAATTTGATTTATGTATTTTATTATTTATCAGTAAGAAAACCATATATTTCATATAATAAAATTGTTCTGTTACACTACAGATATATGACCTTAATATTCAATATATGAATATTCAGTGGAGGTCAAAAAAAGGCTTTCTTGAGAGTTCTGTAATATTTAGTAGTAAACAAGACAGAAAACATTATTATGCTACTCCAAAAATTTGATAATGTACCTATATTTTTAGTACTATAGGTCTGGGGATTTAGCCCATTTTGGAAAGAGACCTAGGTTTCTTTTACCTAGAAATGAAACAATGGAGGGAAGATTGAACTCTGTAAAATAATAGTGTGGAGAAGATAAATAAGGAATGTCTACATCCCATAGCAGAAAACTTAGGGGTATCAAATGCATTATCCAGATATTGAACTTAAAAAAGCAAACATATAGCAATTTTGCCCACAGCAGGTATTTAAACTACATTTGAAAAATTATTAAATAAATTTAAAGATGAAAAGTTAATCAGTTTTTTTTTAGTGTAAAAGGTTGGATTCATCTGGCTAACTGAAGACTCGTAAAAGGTAGACATCTATATTGGCAGTAGACCTAGATCAGCCTCAAGCCTTCCTGAAGGCAGTGAAGGAGGCACTTTTACGTCAAAGATAGACAGCGGGAGTGAGTGAACTGTGGCCTCAGTGACTTACTTCTCTCCACTGACTAGAAAGTAAGCCTATCTATATGCCTGAAATTAACAAGGTGACTTTTGATACCCCAATATCTGTCTTTGAAGCTCCCTGACCTGCAGTTTGGTAGAAGAGTGCATAGGAAGAGAAAAAAACTGTATCTGCCCAGCTCTTGTATTGTTTCCCCAAGCTCCTACTACAAGCCACTCTCAGAGACAGGATATGGAGCTACCTGCACTTTCCGTTGACATAAACCAGTGTGTCCTTTTTTCTGTTCTTTAGGTTGCAGGGAACAGAAGGTCCCATCTCTGACAAGGGCTGCTCTTGCCAGTAGTTGTGAAAAATATGATGCTATAATTTTTAACATTCAGTTTCTAAGGTTGTATACTGAATACTTCTTGAGACGGATGTTGGGGTTACTAATTATTTGTACTTTGGCAATGTGCCAGAAATTTTCCTTTTGCCAGATTGGCAATACTGAAAAGGAAGACTATTCCTCTGAGACTGTTGATTCTATTGCACTGCATACATCAAAGCTGAGAGCTTTTCCATGAGATTTCCAGAGTATCTTGCTTTCCTTCTGCAGTTCTGCTAGAATTGAGAACTTAACAGCATTTACTTTGGAAATCTAAAGCAAGAACATATGAAAGAATTTCTTCAATATCAGAAAATTCATTATTAAGGGCAGGTTATGTGGTCCTGTATGATAACGTGTATTGTTTCCTTTATAGTAGCCTCCATAACTGTATTTATCTTGGTTAGTGTAATTCTTTTGGCTTGTTTTGAAATGGATTGATCACAAAAATGAGATCTTTTTTGGCTTGCTGACCAGAGCGTGTGCACACTAAGGAGAAATTCTTATTGTCCATGGGACAGCAAAAGACAATACAAATCAATATTGTAGTAGTAAGCGTTAGTGTTACCTGTACTTAAGAACTTTAGCATCAGTTACAGAATACTTGGAAATTTGCAACTTAGTCTATTAGGACAGACATCATGAGAATTATATTGAAAATAAAAATCTGTAATTCCTAATTTCTTAAGGAAGCAAGTCCTCTTTATTCACCTTTACATATGTAAAGGTGTATCTCCGCAGTATCTTCTTCTTTAAATTTCCTCATCTGTAGAGTTGCACTGACCTGTTTTTTTGTCAGATTTTATATTGTACTTATGGAATGAAGTGGTTGCTAAACACAAAATTCTGAATTCAGACGGATGCACTTACTAGAAATCAACCATGCTGTGACTTACCAAAATCAAGAAACGTTCACCAGTAGCATCCAAAGCTTTAGATTAATCAGATACAACAGATTTCACTGTCATACGTAATCATACAGAATAACCTGAAATGCTGCTGAGTAAAAGCCAGTGATGCTCCTGCAACAACTGCAGAGTGTCTGTGACAACAAGGTGAGATGCAGTTTGTCCTCTGAATGTCTAATTTTCCTGGCTTAGCAGGATTTAGAGCTTTGTATAACAATTGGAGTATCAAGTTTAAAGGTTCAGTATGTAAGGTGATTGCTTTCCCTGCCCTGGTGAAAAATTTATCCTTTCTAGTTTTACAGGTATATGTCTGTTTATTTCAATTAATCAAATAAATAGAGATTAACTGAAAACACAGATTGCAACTCTGCTCATATAATCCAAAATGAATCACTTAATAAAAGTACTCTTTCTTAGTTATGCAAAGAGGCTTCCTTTATGTAATATGTATATATTCACCAATATATGCTTTTCCGAAATATTAAGACTTAGTGCTTATCTGCAGAGGTTTTGGTTTCAGGTCAATAATTTCAAATTTTCAATTTCAAAACAATCCACTGAACACAAAGTCCAGTGCTGTGATCCATGGCATCTGGTAGACCTCACCTAACTAATTATAACAGTTCCTTTACTGTGGACACGTAAAACTGGTATGTAACTCTATGTGCAAAACCGATTCAGTACCTGGAAGAATAATGGAGAAGATCATGCTGGGTGCTATGGAACAATGCAGTCATCAAGCACAGTCAACATGGGTTCACAAAGGGAAAGCCATGTTTAACTAATTTGATATCCTTCTATGATAAAGTCACACGCCTAGTGGATGAACGGATGGTGGTGGATGTAGTTTTTCTGCGTTTTAGTAAGGGTTTTGGTACGATCCCTCCCAGCATCCTTCTGGACCGGTTGTCCAGCTGTGAGATGAGCAGGTAGACAGTGTGTTGGGTGAAGAACTGGCTGCAGGACAGAGCTCAAAGGGTTTGGAGTGAATGGGGCTGCATCTGGCTGGCAACTAGTCACCAGCCCTGTTACTCAGGGTTCAATTCTAGGGTGAGAGACAAGAGGCCTTGCTGAGCAATCTGGATAGACTGGAACATTGGAAAAATCATCAATGGCATTAAACTGAAGAAAAGCAAATGCCGAATTTTGCACCTTGGAGGGAGTAACACCGGGCACAAGTCTAAACTGGGAGAGCAGCCCTGCAGAAAGGGCTCTAGGAGTGCTGGTTGACAGGAGGCTTGACACGAGTCAGCAGCGTGCCCTGGCAGCCAAGAGGGGAAACCTCATCCTGGAGTGCAGCAAATGCAGCAGCATCCCCAGCAAGTCAAAAGAGGGGATTATCCTGCTATTTTTAGCCTTGGTGCGGCCTCACCTTGAGTATTGTGTGTGGTTCTGGGCCTCACAGTTTAAGAAAGATGTGAAAGTCCTTGAATGCATCCTGAGGAGGGCAACAAAGATGGCAAAGGGGCTGGCAGGCATGTCTCCTGAGGAGCGGCTGAGGACTCTGGGCTTGTCTAGTTTGGAGAGAGGGGGGCTGAGGGGCGACCTCACTGCTCTCTCCAGCTTCCTGCGGAGGGGAAGTGGAGAGGGAAGTGCTGCTCTCTTCTCCCTGGGAGCCAGGGCCAGGGAGCGGGGGAATGGCTGCGAGCTGTGAGCGTCAGGGGAGGCTGGGACGTGACACGAGGAAACAATTCTTTCCCGAGGGGGTTGCCAAAGCCTGGAAGAACAGGCTTCCCAGGGGGGTGCTCCATGCCCCACGCCGGTCAGTGTTGCAGAGGCATTTGCACAACGCCCTTAGTGCCATGCTTGAACTTTGGTCAGCTCTGAAGTGGTCAGGCAGTTGGACTCAGTGATCATTACAGGTCCCTTCCAACCACTCCACTCCATTCCATTCTAAAGATTCCTCTTCTATCTTCTGAATATGGAATAAGTGTATATAAATAAGTATATTTTCTTAATTAATAATAAACTGTGATGGAGAAAATGGCATATGTGCTGCATGTCAGGTCCCAAGCGAAGCAGATAGGTGGCCTATTGAAAGCAATACAGGAACAAGGAAATAATTTTATCAAAACTAGCAGGAACTTCAAGAAGCTTAATTTAGAGTCCTACAATGTTTGTGATGTACTTAATGATTGTTATTCAAATTAAAGATTCCCATGTACAACAGACTTCTTGGAGGTAGTGGAAAGTGATAGCCCTTTTTCCTAATTGCAAACTACATGTAGGTTTGTTTGTTTGTTTGTTTTTTGTTTTGTTGGGGTTTTTTGTTTGTTTGTTTGGGTTTTTTTGTTATACATTGTGGTTGCGGGGCCACAAGTCCCAGGGTTGACTCTATCACTGCTAAAAGTTGTGAACCAAATCTAACCCTTAGTTAGGCTGCCTTTTTATGGCTGTTTGATGGATTTTGTTGACTATTTCAGTTGTTACTAAACTGCTGCAAAATCTTATAAGGCAGGCGAGTTTTATAACAGTACTTTGTGGTTTAGAAAGTCGTGATATGAGGTGAACTTTTGATTTAAAATGGTAAATGAGAAGTTTGATTTACTTGCTGTTTGCTTCTGGCCCATTTCATACAGGAGGTGTTACATAGTCTTCTGTAATATATTCAGACCAAATGCAAAGATGCACTTCAGGGGACCTAGCACATTTCTTTACCAGTTACCGTTTCATGGCCACATCTTTGCTATACTGTGATGTAGACAATAGCATTATATAACCACATTTTAAAGATCGTGGAAAAAATTTATACATCAGGAGAAACCATTGTCTACAGGTGGAAAACATGAACCATGCAATCCATTTAAGTGGCACAATTTGCTATTTGTGAAGAGCAGATCTTCTGTAAAACAAACAAACAAAAAGAATGTCTTGCCTTTACCCCAGTTTTCCTGCATGCTGGCTCTTAAAAGAAGGGCAAGAGAAAATAAGAAAAAATATGGAATCGTTGTGTTTGTTCTGATAACAAGACTTTCTAAAACTCTTGGCACAGTTGAGAAGAGGATTATTACATGTGCTTGGGATGTGGAAACTCTAGAATCACATCTACAGTTCAAATCAGAAAGAAAAAGAATATAAACTATGGTTTTCCTCTTCTGTATGACTGTCCTAACAATCAAATTAAATAATCAGTTTCCTTATATTGGTAAATGAGTACGCGAAAGTGCTCAGACTTCAGCTAGAAGGACATAATTCTGTAGCTTATAGATAAAATGTTCCTCTGCCACATAGGTCACATTTTCCTATCTGAAATTCACAGTCACTCTCAATTATTAAGTTTATAACTGTGTATTAAAACTAATACCATTAAATGCAAATAATACTTTATACACCAAAAAACCACATTTATTCATTTGATGTTAGGCATTGAATTTCTCACTTAGTAGGGTTTGATACAGGGATCTGACAAAAATTACCACATGATACTCTATCTTGCATGGTGATGCAACTGAATCTGAGTTGAATTGAGAATAGGAGAGAGACTTGATTGGGCTCCATATTCTCCCACTGTGGTAGTTTCTGTAGGTTCAGACTAGCAATTAGCTGTTGCATAATATGGTCTTTCAAATGGCTTTTGATTCAGATAAATATGTTAACATATCACATACACTTTTGACAGTACTGTTACCACTTGCCAGTAACAGAAATTCCAAAATATATTTGAATAGGACTACTGTGATTGTTTCCATAGAGCACAATATCTCTAAAGAGCTGGCTTATGGCACCATTGTAGCTCACCTATTTCTAAGGCTTGATGATCAATTTGACAACCAGTCAGAGGTGTTCAGCTTTTCTGCAAAATTGCTGAAATTGTGTGTTTAGCTTTTGCAGGCATTTTGAGCCTTGGAGTTGCAAAACAGACAGTTTCTTGTGATGTTTTTGTAACTAATTGATTTTCCTGGTGGTGATGTAGCTGTAGCTAGTGCTGTCCCCAGAATTTCAATATAGAAGTGCTAAAAATGTGAACTAAGCAGCTGATAGTGGTTTCAGTAAAATGAACTAGTGAGTGATTTCATTCTCACTTGGGTGGACAGATCATACAGTATTTTTGGATACTCCCTTTGACAAAAAAAGGAAATTTCACTTGCTAGACTATTGACTTCTTTCATTTTGGGAGGAAACTTCACAGTAGGAAAGAGGTTCTAGCACAGATGTTTATACATCTCTTAGGAATGTAATACAGAACTTAATGTGAGGTTGAAGAGGTTCCTGGACTCTGTGTGAGAACAGTGAAGTAGTGTAATGTTTACTTCATCCAAGTAATGTTTGGAGACTTAGACATGAATTGGACAGAGCAGAAATGTCTTTTCTCTGCTTGTTTTTTCTTGCTTGTACATCTATTCACAATATTATTTTAAGAGCAAAGGAAAATACACTTAGACATGGTTTATATTGTTTATGAAGGAGTTAAAATCTTTGAAAGAGCTTGCTTTGCTACATCATAGCTGGCAAGATGTGAGATAGAATTTGTTTCCAAATGGCTACGTTAGATGGATTAATGAATAATGCAGCAATGAGGGAATTGAATAAGAACCCACATCCTCCTTAATGCAGCCTGGCTTTAAATAGGGAGAGGAAACTGTTGGGCCGTGGCTTTCTGATGCCTTGTGAAACTTGAGGTGGCTTCTGAGGGTTAAGCGGAAACATATCCTGTAATGAAAGGCTTCTTTTAGAATTGTTGGTTTGGATAACTTTTGTTTGAGAGTGTTACTACATTAGGATTTAAATTGTTTTCTACTAAATATTTATTCCTTCTTCCAACTTTTACTTCTAGGCTGCCAAAACCCATCATGGAAATTGGTTGGTAACATACATCTTTATGTTTCATGGAAGAAGCTGACCTAGTTAATCAGATCTGTTCTGGTGAAAGGTTGGCCATCTAATTTATACTCTTTCCAAATTCTGGTTAATGCAAGTCCTTGTTTTCCTTCTAATTGACCAAAATTACAGTGAAAGAAGCACTTTGAATTTTACAGTAGGATAAAATGGTCCTTATCTCCCAAACCTCATGATTATGATAGTGTTAAAACTCAGCTCTATGTCTAGATCTAAATTTCAGTTGAAAAGATGACTGCAGACATGACATCTTAAGTCTGAAATAACTACATCCAGTTGATACAAATGCAAAAAACAGTGAAGCTGTAGCAATCCAAGTTAGCAGGGGACCATGTTGCTTATTCATCCATTGCACTTATTCCAGAGGTCTCCTAACTGAAATTAGGTTGGTTTCTTTCCTCATTTGTATCTTCACTGACAAGAGATAGGCACCCTACTGGACTGTAATTGACTGAATTGCTATATAAAGCTAGGAAACAAATCCATCATGGGTAATTTATAAAGGTTTGTTTTGGTTTGTACAGTCTGTGATCAACTCACTTTCTGAGCTTGCTCATGATTAAGAGTTAGTTGAGGGAAATCTTTTGAAATTGAGCTTTGATGTGTAGTCCATGGTAAATTATCAATTTCCAAAGTTGGTGTTGATTTGCACACAGTGTCTTTTCCTTCTTTGACTGGATTTGCATAATAGTATTAATATGAGAAACATGAATCTAACAGTAGCACTGAAAGTGTGAAACTGATTACTGCTATTCTGTAAAAGTTTCTTAATATTGTGTTTGCTTGAATGTCCTTCCAATAACCCACACAAATGAAAGTGATAAGGACAGAACCTAAATAAACTAATAATGTTATTTTTCTTCCACTTTAATTATTCCTAGGAGTTCTTCATTCTGCCCCAGAAAGTGCACTATCCTTCCATCTGAATTCAATTAATTCAACAATTAATCCAGAATGCTGTATCTTAATGAGACTCACCCACACAGAAGCTTTCCACTCACTGCAGTTCTAATGTTAAACTCAGTAATTAGCACAACAATATGAGTTCATGTTTGTTTCTTTGCAAGATGTTCCCTCAAGGATCTTCTTGCAAATGAGCACTATGGTTCAAGGATTTTCTGCTGAATAAATAAACTATAAAAGTCAGGAGTAGAGTGTTACCCACAGGTATGCTTTCTGCATCAGGAACAGGATGCAGGAGATGGAGTAAGAGACAGACCTATAAAGGGAATGTCTCCTCAGGAGCAGTGCCAAAGGATAAGCAAAATATGTTTAAAACCTAAGGGCACATTGATGTGATGTGAACCTGAAAACAAGTGAACGTAAAGAACTGATGGCAGCTGCTAAATTCTATCACAGTGGTATTGTATCTGAACATCTAAAATTTTTGGGGTTGTATAAATGAAATAAAATGGCCCTGCCCAAGCATTCAGCCAAAGTCAGTGCACAATGGTAGAAATTAAATGCAAGGTTTCTTGCTTGTCAGGCAATAGTTTTGGGTCCAGAACAGAGTTCAGATGACATGCTCAGAGAGCCCCTGAACTTTTGGTAAAAGGAAATGTTACTGGAGGAATTAAATTGTCACAGAGGAAAAAGAACTGAGCTTCCTCATGGCCTGGAAAGGTAAGAGATTTAAATGAAGCAATGGCATTCTTGTTTTCTTCTTCCTTTCTAAAGATCTGTTCATTACAGCCAAGCCCCAAGGTGGAACTACAGGGTCTGTTCTGAATTTGTCGCTGCCCTTTGGGAGATTTAGAAAAAGAAAATCTCCCTTCTTACTGATACTAATATTAACCACATCGGATAAAGTGTCAGAGTTTAGGTGTTGGCAAGTGGCATGGAAAGATGAACTCCAGCTTTGGTGAATTCAGGTGTCATGGTCTCTGGCTTTGGACCTCACTCTTCTGCCAGAGGTTGATACAAAGAGGAGGAGGGCTGTGGGAAGGAGTATATTATTCCAGCTGGAGACTCCAGTTTTAAATAGCTGAAAAAAAAGGGAGTGAATTAAAAGATCTGTCTGTGGCGTGGTGCAGCAGAGCCTTGGTCCTGGTCTTTGTCCTGTCCCTCAGCAATGATAACCTCATGCAGTGGGGCCCTGTGAACAGCAGCATCATCCTGACTTTTACCAGAACTACCTCTGATCATTCATCTGCCCAGAGCTCTGATGCAGGTGCTGGTTATTGTCACCCTTAAGTAGCCTAAGTTGTCACTTGTGATCCTTGAATTGTCTTGCTTTTTCTTCAGAGGGAAAAGTGATGACAGATACCCACCAGAGTCCTACTTTGGGGGACTGGGAATTCCAAGAGCAGAGTGAGATGTTCTGGGGAGGCTTTCTGTTGTACTGTGCTGCTTTTGTACTATCCCTCACAGTGACTGAGAATGGGGCCTGGGCTCTTTAGTTAAACTCATTGTTAAAAAAAAAATTAACACAAAGGTTAGCAGTGGAATACATGGAGTAACAACTTAGGTGCTTATGAATGTTATATCAAGAAACCATCTGACACATGATTAAAACAGAGACCAAAACTTGCAAGTTATAAACTCCAGCAATCTTTTTTTGTCCAAAGCAAAAAAATATCCATTTTACTCAACTGCTGAGTCTTAAAGACAAAGAAATGGAAATGTGATTTACTTCTGCTGGTTTTGTATCACACAACCAGCTGTTGAATTAAGAGGGACTCTGATTTCTGTAGGTCAAGCCTTGTAGTTATGCACATAATTTCTGCCAGCATTGGAGCAGCTTAGTTTATAAACCATTCTTTCTGATCCACTTATACAAATATATATAAATATTATAACCATCTAAGTTTTTTGAGCTTGAAAAATAAAAGGAAACACCCATGCATCTGAACATAAGTGTGTACAGGGCTGGTACAATGGGACCAGTTTAACCAGAATAGTGTCCAGACACCATCAAAACACTGGGACTGTTATCAAATAATATTAAGTTTCTGTATCAAATCAGTATAAAGTGTATGTGAATAGTTCTTCTGTATTGTAGAATGTACATTTATAATGCTTCAGAATTATTAGAAAGTATGAAGCATTCAATTCAAGTAAGAAAAGTTCCATGCTTATCTAACCTGTAAAAAAAGGCATATGATAAAGTTTGGGGTTTTTTGAAAGTCTAGATAAGATTCTGGCAGTGATAATTTCCAGACGTCTGAAGTTTTTGCTACTCACATGCAATGAATGGACACCCAGATTGTTTATGTGTACAAAGGAATCTCTTGTGATTAGATGGCTGTGTAAGATTAAAGAGAAAATTGAAAAGAAGCAAAATCTGTTTTCTTTTGGACATGGTTTGCCAAGCCACTAAGGAGACTTTGAATTTGAGAGATTTTTGCACTTGCAACCAAAGTGATCTTAATATTGGCATTAATTTTAAGAATACTCACAATGGCACTGTCAAATGTTTGTACTTCTCTCTTAGGCATACAAAAACCCCTAGCTTCCTAAGTCTTCCTGATGATGTGTCCCTGAAGTGAGGAAAAGGTTGTATTTTCTATTTATACAGACAGAGGAGACTTCTTAAGGAGAGCTAATAAATTGGATTCTGGCATGAAATCTGGGACAGCTGATGGACTTAGAGAGGTGGAACAGTTTTTTAGGTTGTAGTGACTGAAATATGAGTATCTGAGTTAAAAGAGTGGAGTTGCAATGATTGGTCACTGGGATGCAATCTGCTCTTTAGACATTGCCCAGCTTGTTGGGCAAATATGTATCTTAACCATAATTTAGACTACTGATAATTTTGATATTGCAAGTTGTATTTGAAAAAATAAGAAACCCAGCCTATGTGTGTAGGCACAAGAAAAGAAAGCAAGAAAATAAATCCTAAGAGGGACAGTTCTTCCCACATTATAATTCCTACCAAAACCCATGGCAGATATAGAATACATTGTACTCAACCAACAAATGAATGAGAGCTCTGGGAGGAAATGAAATGGTTTCTTTTTTCATGCAAGCAGCACACTAAAACCCTCAAGCTTTTAACTGTTTTCTCTCATCACCTTCCCAGGAACTCAAAGATACAGAAATGGAAGCCACCGCAGAATTACTGTGAACCTTTCTGTTTGAATTTAATCACACTCCCAGTGGACATGTGGGAGTTTTGTCAATGATTTAAACGAAGAAATATCTGGCCCAAGCTTCTAGTGCTCTCCCTAGTTACAATGGAAGGCAGGCATTACAACAAGTTTCCTTAAACAGTCAAAACAGAATTAACATCTGTTTCATCTCTTTCATTTGGATTGATTAGTATGTGTGGAAGACTTCCAGCTGGAAGATATCTGTAATTTTACAAGACGTAAACCTGCAAAGTCTGCCTGGCTTGGAAGGAATGTTTATGCTGGCTTGGGATAAAATGATCACTTGTTTCTTGGCAAGTATTTAAAGGGGGGATTTCCAAATGCAAAACCAAACGTGACTACTTTTTCTGTAAATAGGTTAAAGAAAACTATCCCTGTGAAAAAATTACCTTTCCTTTCCCCCTCCTCTCCCTCTTCCCATGTTTGGAATGAGCTCCCAGCTCTCTTGGCAGCATGGCAAGCGAAGTGTGTGTTACTTGTCTTAACACTGTTCTACTAAAAACTGTACTTATACCACACCAGTGGGCTGAGAGCTCCAAAGAGGGCACTGGAGTAAATGGTGCAACTTCTTAATGAGCTGCTGATCCAAGTCCTTCTGATCAAAAAGTGTGAGAATAGTTACTGCCTTGAGTGGGCCTTGGATCTATGAGAAGCAGAAGGCTGCCTTAACATATATCTTTATTTTTGTTTGGGGGTGTGGGTTTTTTTTCTGTGGGGCAGTATCTTGTCTTATGTGCGATCTCTGGTAGACCCGTCCCATAAATAAAAGACTGCTGCATTTTCCAAGCTGGAAACACTAAGTCTGATGCTTGTTGAAACTTCTCATTCTTTGTTAAGATCATTGCTTCTCTTGGAACTTGAATATACTTCAGCCTTCTGAAGCTTAACCTAAAGGCAGTTAATCTGAATTATTATTTTTTCTCCATGTTTTCTAAAGAGTTCAAAAGAAATTATTTGTCATTTGTGGCTGTTACATTCTGTCGCCTTTCAGTAGAAATGCACACATCTAATGTCTTGGTGTTTGTATTCTTGCTGTTGGCAAGAAAACTAGATACATTTCAAAGTCTGTTTAATATAATCTCTGTATTTAAAATATAAGCATCTGGATTAGCTAAATCAAAAATATGCAGCAGGGAGTTTTGGGAGTTTGTGGGTTTTTTAGTATATTAAATGACATTTGACTAGAACTCTGCATTTCATCTAGGTTTCCTAAATGCATGTTTAAAAAAAAAAAACCCAACAAACAAAGAATTCTCATCTCTGTTTTACATTTAATACACAACTTTAATGCAAGATTGTACATCCTATTTACTTGTTTTGGAGTGACATATATGTTTCAGCATTAAGCAATATTTTGCATGCATTAATATAATATTTAACTTGCTCATATACCCAACTCAATTTATAACTCAATTTATTCATTTGCTGAGTCCAATTTCCTGATTATTGCTAATGAAAAGTTCACACAGGTTTTCTTCAGATTTAATAATTAAGTGAAGGATCTCTAAGCACATTTCCTATGTTTTTATACTAAATATTCAGAATCTCAACCATGACTCTCACCACTAAAATGCTGCAGTTAAGGTCTTCCACTATGTCCTTAGAAATACTGAACTGGAAACAACAGATTTGGTGTTTTCCCAAAGAGAAATATTTTGGAAAGGATGGATAAATCCAGTTCAGCTTTTTCTAACTAAAAGTAGTGTGAAATAATACTATTTTGTCCGTCCTTCTTATAGAAGCAACGAATGTTAGCTTTAGACCACTTTTAATACTGATGCAGCTGGAAAGGGAGCTAGAAAGTGCATTTCTGCAATGAAGGGATTCCACAGTATTGGCAACACAAAGAAGAAAAATTTACATGATTGAGCATATTAAATTAGTTACGCTGCAATAATCTCAGTGTTCCTGAATGTGCAGTTTGAATCTAGCAACAACTTCTTCTACAGTCCTAGGAAATAAAAAATTAATTTTAGTGGAGGCTGAGTATCTAGTATAGAAACTTGTTTCCAGAAACAGGATCCTTTATTGAAACTGATGTTTATAATCAGAAGGTCTAGGAGAACAAGAGCTAAGTAAACTGATTTTTTTGTGGCTATTTGAATATAATATGCTGTACTTTCACCTTATATTTTCAGTTAGTTCTTTTACCAGCCTTGAAGAGTACTGCAACTCTTGGTTAACTTCTATAGCTTCTTCACTTAGGCAATAAATTTGGGGATAATGAATGCTCCTGGATAGCAAATTTGTATTTATTCCTGACTATCATTATAGTATCAGTCACTCATGTACTTACTATTTCTTGGTTTTGCCTGGGCTAAGAGCTGTTTGTCCTGATTCCAGCATGACCATTCAAGGGTAGAAGTGAACTTTTCCCTTGCATTTAAACTGTAACAAAATATAATTTATTAATAGCTTGTTTAGTCCCTATATAAATGCAATTGTTCTAACAATTTCTAGATGAAACACCTTTTGGAAGGACATTCTTCAGACCAGAAAAGGCATTTAAACACATTCTTGCACACCCAACTCATCAAATATTGGTATTTCAAATATTTATCTTCCTAAATGTAGTCATAAATTAGTTCCCCTTCTTAATGTGTATGTCAGGACCAATGATACATATACACAGTAACATCTTGTAGCCTAAATTTCTTGAAAAATATTTTTACTTCTGTAAAGAGTTAAGTAATATGTCAAATTCACATACAACACTTAAACAGAAAGCATATCTATTTGTGTTCATGCATTTGTACTTAAATAATACCATAAAAAGGATATTTTTACTTCCATTTTTCATGCTGCTAATAAACAATCCATCTTTCTCTTGTCCATTTTCTTTTTCCAAAAATATTTTACTTTCAATATATCTCTACAGGGTTGAAGGTGTTTTCGTGCTTGGTGGTTTTTTTTTATATCTGGTTATAGATCTTATTTCTGGCAGGTACAAGGATGCATATGTTGTGTCCAAATAGACAAAGGTTCATTTTTGTGTTTTTTAGGTGAGTATAGTCATTCTGTTATGTATTAGTCCTGCAAAATTTGAGGTCTTTTTTACTATTTAACACCATCAAAAAAGAAACCAGACTCATTGTGGCGTGCTGCTCCTGGTAGGCTTGTCATTAAAACAAACAAACAAACAAAAAACCAACCCAGACAAAATTAGCCATTCTGCTAATTTACAGAACAAGCTAACAAAAATGTAATTTGCAACTGTGGAATGGTTTGATGCATTAATTGAGAAATTGCTAACATTTCATATGAGAAAAAGAGTGTTCAGAGGGACTGAACAAGTCAGGGACTTTCCCTTCCTGAGAAAAATTGCCCATAGAGTGCAAGCAGAGATGAATCAGTATAACTTACAGCAGCGTATGGTATTCATCAACTGTATAATTTGCTTTTAAATCACTGGGAAGGCTTAGGACTTTGCATAAAGTGTCTGTGAAACTATCCAAGGTCAGATGAATAATTCTTTCTCATTTATCAAGAAAATATACAAAACCAATCCCTTACCTTGCACATAGAACAGTGGTATCCAAATTGCTTATGCATGTGTATTTACATATGTTAGAGCTTTTTGATACAAACAACTTGAATTTGAGCTAAGAAAAATACCTGGGGTTTGGGTGGGGCTTTTTGATTTATTTTTTTTTGGGGGGGGGGAGGTATGTGTGTTTGGTTGGTTGGTTTGTGTTGTGGATTTGGGTTTTTATAGGTCCTCAGATTCATGCCACAGCTTTAGTCAAGTTGTATTTGAAAGTTCAGTGAATTGCTAAGTTTCCAGGGATGGGCGTCACACTCACATCATATGTTCTTTAGTGCAACCTTGCTAAGGTTGGAGTTTTGCTCATTTTTTTAAAACCTTGCATTAGTGCCCGGGAGCTGAAGTGAACTTTGAAGCCTTAGATAAATTCACAAAACAGGGACATTGGGCAAGAACACATTGTTGTTTTCTACAGAACCTCACTAAACCATCTGAGTTCTGACGTAAAGAGATCATTCAAAGGATACAAGTGGTATTTTAGTCTTTCTGCCCACGCAGTCTTGAGTTACGTGCTGAGAAGGGATCACATCACTGGCTGGCTGGCAGGGAGTGTGCCCATGTGCAAGAGGGGCTTGGGGTACTGATGACCAAGTTTTACTCACAGCTCTGCTGGTTCTGATACCTGCCTCAGATGTCCTCTAATGCTGGACTCATATTTCACACCTGCGGGGTGATATTGTGAGGCCTTCCTCCTGCTTCAGGGCCCATCACTCTGAGATGGGGTCAGCTTGACCCAATATCTGTGGCATAAGGTGAAAGAGAAACCTGAGGCTGTATGAGAGGGGCAATCCTATAGGGTTGAATCCTGTAGGGTGAATCTCAAGTCCGTTGGCATCAATGGGGGTGATTTATACTGACTAAGGGTTTTGGAGCTGAATCCTTGGGTTTAAAATTATGCATACCCCATGAAAACAACCGTCAGAGATAAGCAAATGGCTGTGTGTAAAACAGGTGTGTTACAAAAACCTACTAAATGGTGCCTACTTACGTAACAGGTTACACATATACTATATCTATACACACAACATACTTGCATGCAGGTCCAGTGCTGTTTTAGGAGGTTTCTGTGAGATGCTGGGAAGAATTATGTGATTGGCTGCTACTCTAGAGGTGATCTCTTCTATAGCCCAGGGTATGCCAAAGCATGAGGAAATTTGCTGAATTGCAGGTAGCACTTGTCACGCTACGGATTTCGGAAGTCAACTCTTGCAATAAAATTTGTCTTGCAAAATTTGTTTGTGCGTCTTTAGAATTTTTGAGCCTCTGCGTATGGAGCTGTAAAAGGGAGAAAAAGTTTGCTTATCCCCTAGAAAGCAGGGTTTATGCATCTACAGGTTAATATTTTAAAGTGGGAAAATGGGTTTAGAAGTGAAGAGTAAACTAGTTAATTCATACTTGTAGATAATTGTTGTTAATACCAAAAGTGCAGGAGTTCAGAATCCTGAGATTGAAATGCTATTGCAAACTAAACTGCCACATGGCAGATGTGGCCTGAAAAACAACCCTATCACTTTCCAGACAGATACTGCAAGGATAGTACACAAAAAGGTGATGCAAATATATCAAATAAGATGTAGACCCCACAGTTTAAAAAAATCCACACAAAGAAAAATGCTTATTCTTTGTAATCTTTGTGTTCTGCCTTCACTTACACATCTGCAGTTCCACTGGCTTCCATAATATTGTTCAACTGTAAACCAAAAGAGATCTTTTTTGTTGTTGTTGTTATTTTTTGTCAATGCAGTTTTCATAGGTTATGGTTTGGAGTTGTCTAATATCTGGCTCTGCAGATTCTGGAGGGAAAATCTTTGTTACATAAAAAGACATGATGTTTAGGATGCCCTGTGAACCTGGCTAATTTCCCACAAGCACAGCTTCTATAAATTTTAAAGTCTTGTGGAATATCTTAAAAAAAGAGGTGTTGGAGGTAAAGATTGTTCACATGATTTTTGAGTAAATAATCAGTAATAGGCAACCTGGGTTAGATACAGAGTTGTGGTTCATCAGAGTAACTCAAATGCAGTTAATTTATATTAGGAGTGAGGGCTGAAGTGGTCATCTCTCAGCCCAGGTAGGAGGCATTGAAATAGCTGGGACACTAGAACAGTCACTGAAGAACTCTACAAATGCATGCAGCAAATACAGGATGGTATATTATGAATGTTGAAGAGTAAATTAAATTGGGATAATTTTTTCATCACATCTTATTATGGGAAAATTATTTCAAAGGGTTCTGCTGTCTTTAGGGAAATGTACTAATTTTAGATTCTGAATGTTTTTCCCTTGAACTGTGAGCAACTGGCCTTGAGTGGCACAGGAAATGGTAAAGGGCAGCAGCCAAAGCTGCTGGAAAACAGCTGATGTCTGAGTTTTCTTAGCAAAAGCACAGCTGCAAAATGCTTAAAATTAACAATGTTTAACATACAGAGTGATTTGAACCAGCTACTCCACAAATGTAAATCAGTCTGTATCTGTTACTGCAGTGGTGTTCCTCTTACACCATTGTAAACTGCCTAGGAAAAAAATAGTCAAAACATCTTTTCTCAATTGTTTTTCTTCAGCTGAAAACCAATATGCGAGTCTTTAGTTTTACATAAACTAGCTCTGCTTCATTGGCATGATTCTCAACTCATTGTTGTGACTATGAAAAGAATTATACCTGTTCATGTTGTCTCATTTTAAATGATCTTCCTTGATTTTTTGGCACTATTGTGATACTCTCAACCAGTGCAGTTGCTGTTGCAGAAAAAGTCAGATAATCTACAGGTGGTTATCTTCCTTACAGCTAACAGGTTTTGTGGACTTTTATGTTTAAAAAAAAAAAAGTCATCTGAATGTAAAAGACTGATTTGGAATAATTTTATAAAGTAGTGTAATGAACACATTCATTCCATGGTAAGTTGTCCACTATGTAGCTGGAAATTCTGAAAATAAGCGGAGAAAAGGATAGTTGTGGTGCAAAAATTAGCTTAAGACCTAAATTGTCCTCTGCTTAGTGTTTAGCTGTTGAAGCTGCAGCTGCTAGTGATGCTAATACTGCGTTCATATTAACTGATAGGACCAAGGAATACAGGTTTTTACTGAAGGACAGAAAATCAGTAACTCAATGACAGCCATGTGCATATTTGAGGATAGAATTTAGCCAGTGAGTGACCTCTATGTTCAATGTCTAGGAAGAACCAGATAAGGAATTTTCTGATAGACACTTTCATACTAGAACATATTCTTAGATGGAAGTGAAACACTTTAGAAGCAACTTCCTAGCTTTTAATTTACTATTTGTCAGGTAAAGTTTCTCAGCTCCAGAATAGAAACTGCTCAAAACCAGAGAGAGAGATCCTTAGGTTGGCTGGCTTGCCTACATTTGTCTGTTTTCCCTGTTTTGAAAATTGTCTCATTATAGAATAGATTTTTTCCTTTTAATAATAATTTTGAAGTTTCAAAATGTGAAAATAGTTCCTCAGCCAACTGTTCTCAAGAAAGAATAAAACAGATGAAATCTGTGAAACTTGAAGAACAATCATAATGTTATAACTTGATTCTTTAGATTAAGAGTAGGTTTTAGATATCAGTTTGATTTTTGAGACCAAATCAATTCACTTTCAATAACAGCAAATAAATAGTTTTCAGAAAACTGTAGTCTCAGAGAAATAAAGCTGTGGGCAAGCAATGTCAATTAGCAGGCTAAAAGTAAGGCAGGCTACTTCCAGCAATGCATGGGAACTGAATATTACAAATGTATATAAACCTTCCAGTTAAGCTGATGCAACTATGCCAGCTGGTGCCAACAGCTTTTGAAAAATGCAAACAAAATAGAATATTTACTAGTCAGAAAACTGGGTGTTAACCTGACCTCCATGGGGGAATGAGAAACAAGTAGCACTGAGAACAGCAGTAGCTCTCCTTTGGAAAAGCATAATGCCTTTCAATTTGAGGTCATAATTACATTGTTGTTGTTGAAGTTTAAAGCTGTGAAAAACTGCAGTGATATAGATGAAAAGTTTCCAAGTGTTAATCTTTTCATGCTGAATAATCATGAGTTCAGTTCTTGCTGTACTTTCAAGTATATTTTAAGCTATCAATAAGAGGCTTCAGGAACTGCTCTTACCACTGAATAGTTTGTTAAAAATAAGCCTGATTATTTATTTTTTTTAAGTGGCATACAATTCCTTATTTTCTGTTTTTCCTAGAGTAGGATTCAAACAGGAATTATTAACTATCTGTGCTAGTTCTTTTTCTCCATCTTTTAAGATGTCACAATGCATCCACACACAAAGGGTCAAAAAGTAATTTTTTAGGAAGAGCAGATGGAGTATACCAACACCCTTCGCAAATAAATAAAAAAAATATTTAGCAGGTTTAGGAAACCCTCCAAGTCTTATCTATTCAGGAAAAATATTATTAATATATGTTTGAATTGTTAATGAAGATACTACACTGCAAAAATCTGAAGAACAACAATCTGAGTGGAACTAGGAAAAGGAAATATTAAAAACATTTTCTAATACAGACACTTAGGACAAGAATACACTTTCAACTGCCTCTCTTAGTATAATTATTTTTTCACATAAAATTCCATATTTAGGTGTTTCACCCTTTCCTGAGGTTTATCACTGCTTGGAAAGCTGATGTAAACTTGAAAATGCGTAGCAGAGACAAAAAAAGGAAGAATGTTAACTTGTTTTCTGAAATAGAAAAAAAATGTCAAATCCTGCTATTTGAGAGGTAAAGCATATCACAGAGTAAAAATCCTTTCTCTTTCTCCTTTTTTTTCTAGTTTGCCATGATGTGATTTAGATGGGTTCTGTTTATGACAAATCATTTGTCAACATTTCTTTGCAAATTTGCCTTTGAAGAATTAAGCCATACTGCTGTGGCAAACTGCTTTGTTGCTTCTGCAGCTGCCAGCTTATTATCTCTCTGTCTTCTCACTTTTCTTAGCAACAAAATACATTTCAAGCTTTTTTGGTCCAAGAGGTTATGCTAGAACAATTTTAATGATCTGCTCTGTTTACATTTGATGTCTGTTAAAACAGCATATCCTGAGTTTTTCCCACAGACTTTAATGAATGTTTACTTTTTTGGCTGCGGTGTTAGTTTATGCAACACAACTTCTCTGGGTGCTTCTCAAAGTGATTTTTAATCTAAGCCACTTTCTCTATTGTTGCCTGGGTGACCCCCCATCTTTCTGGCACACCTGAGAAGTACGGATGACTGCCTGGAGGAGAAGGGGCTGCACAAGCTGCTTCTGCTATCAAGAATTTGTGTATCAGACAGCAACCTGAAAAATATCTTCTGCAGAGATGGAAGTAAGCACTGTGGCAATTATCAATCCATGTCAGATTTTATCTTCTCTCATTCCAGAAAATGCAAAGTGCTTTCTATATGGAATGTGTCATGGCTCACTGGTAACATTGCAGTGACTGTTGTGCTGAACATCTGAGTAGGGATTTAATTTATCCAAATAATTAGCTCTGTTCTCTGCAATACCTTTATTTCACGCCATTTGATGTCAGACACTAGTCAATATCTTGTTCATAATAAATATAAGGAAAAATAATCTTTAAATTACAAATTATTTATGTTCTGATAGCTACCCTACCTGCATGTATATACTCTTGTATACTAAAATTATCCTGGAAATAAGTTTCACACTTACTTGTTCATGTCAGCAGTGCTTGATGTTATTTCTGCAATATGTGTCTAGAGAAATCCAAGATCTGCTGCTTTTAAGGTGTTGCACAAACCTAGTCTATTGAGTATGTAGACTTGATTTCAGAGGGGAAGGGTTTTTTGAGATTCAGGGTGCAAGGTGATGTACTTCTCATGGTTGTCTAGAGCTTTGTTTCAGCTCATCTGTTTTTTCCGACTTCAAGTATAGAATTTAGCTTAGATTTAACACATTTAGCATAGGATCAAAGTCCAGACTTTTTCTTAAGGGAAGTTTCAACTGTGGTTTCCCCCTGAATTTTCAACTTGTACCTTTCCCAAAGGGGAGCCACGTTTTCTTTCCAGTTCCTCCATGCAGCTCTCCCATATCACTGTCTGTGATTCCCCAAGCACCTGGAAGTACATTGGCAATGGGGCACAGTGGCGTCTTCTCCTGTGAAGACCTCTTCTCCTGAGCCTGTATGCAAAATATGCAGAGGAATCAAGGAAAACACCTACAAAGAAACTTTGAGACAAGGAGGTGGCCTGCTACCATGTTTCAAAGCTCTTCTTTAAACACTCTTTGAACCTCTCAAAGAAGTAGGTAAATGAACAGCTACCTTCATGTGACAAGCCTCTCATTCGGCTTACACAGCCATTAATACAGCTTTCTAGTTTGCTTTCTTTAAAACTACTTTCTTCCTTAAGTTTCAGATGTAAAAACACTGGCTTGAGATAATACTGTCTTTAGACAGAAAAAGCCTCAAGCATCAGATCGCACTAGGCAATGCAATCTAAGCCAAATGAAGGACCTCTTTTTAATATTTTGTGGTGAGTTGCTGTTTGAAGTCTGCAAAGGTTTTATTTAGCCTCTTCCTTTGTGTGTGGAATGAATGTAGAGGCTATATATTGAAAAAAAAGAGGAAAGTCATAGAATCATAGACTGGTTTGGGTTGGAAAGGACCTCAAAGATCATCTAGTTCCAACCCCCCTGCCATGGGCAGGGACACCCTCCACTAGCCCAGGCTGCTCAAAGCCCCACCCAACCCGGTCTTAAACACTTCCAGGGATGGGGCCTCCACAACCTCTCGGGGCAACTTGTTCCAGTGCCTCACCACTCTAACAGTAAAGAATATCTTTCTAACATCTAGTCTAAATCTACCCTCCTTCAGTTTAAACCCATTACCCATTGTCCTGTCACTACACTCCCTGATAAACAGTTGCTTTCCATCTATCCTGTAGGGCCCCTTCAGGTACTGGAAGGCCGCAATTAGGTCTCCCCGGAG
>VXBL01004612.1:38424-130892 GCA_013400195.1 Aramus guarauna | reverse complement strand
AGGATGCTGTGTGGGACAGTATCAAATGCCTTGCACAAGTCCAGGTAGATGATGTCCGCCACTCTTCCCTTGTCAACCAGTGCTGTAACTCCATCACAGAAGGCTACCAGATTTGTCAGGCACAATTTGCTCTTGGTGAAGCCATGTTGGCTGTCTCCAACCACCTCCTTATTTTCCATGTGCCTGAGCATAGTCTCCAGGAGGATCTGCTCCATGATCTTGCCAGGTATGGAGGTGAGACTGACCGACCTGTAGTTCCCCAGGTCTTCCTTTTTCCCCTTCTTGAAAACAGGGGTTATGTTTCCCCTTTTCCAAAATAACAAATTTTTACCAGCACAGCTCAGAATATTTCTAGATAAGAATATAAAGCTGTTTTTTCCGACAGAACTAAGGGGCTGAACTAAGAAATCAGCCCCAATTCCTTCCTTACATATAATATCACCTATATTCTTAGCAGCAAAAGTAAATTTTGGTAGCAAGGTTTATGTTTTGACGTCCATCCCCATCTAGTGTCTGTGATTGTTATTAGCAAAATCATACATCTCTCTTGTCTCCTTCTGATTCCTTTTACCTCCCCTGCTTCCAGCATAGTGCAGAAAAAAGCATAGTGCTATGCTTTTTGCATAGCACTGACTCTTGTCTGCTGGTAAAAGACATTCTGTTTTTAAGGAATTGCAAAAATCACTTTTTTTTTTTTTTCCCCAAAAAGAACTTTTGTGGCTAATATACAAATACTTCTTTTTCACTATCGTCCAGGAATTAACAGATCTAGCTACTGAACTAATAATGAAGCTCTATCGATGAAATTAGTTAAGGTTAGACAATGTTTGTCCTCAGCATCTTGCAGCTTCTAATACTATGAATCTTAGGTAATGCACAACTTTTCAGTGGGCTGCACATCAGTGCCTTGTATTTGTACAAGTACTAGCAGATGAACTGGCATCAAATATTTTAATGTCCTAGTACTTTTCCTTTTGATTCTATGTGGAAGTCATAATCAATATTTTTATTAACACATTTGAGTTTAATGACAATTTAAGACAAGAGAAAAAAATTAAAATATGACAATCTTATACATTTTTAAAGCTTTGTGCCAAGAAAGGTAAAAGCAAATTTGCGTATCTGAGCATCTGAAAAGACAGCAAAACTTTTCCATTTATAAAATAAATAATGACACTGTTAAGTCATCCAAAATATGGAAGGTACAACTGAAGTTATTCCAAAGGAAAGAAAATTGAGATCAATGGCTAATAAAATATTACCATTTCTGATTCTCCTTGATGGATATTTAATGTCAAAAACCACTGTTCCCTGTCACATAAATGTGGCTTACTTTATCTATATAAAATTACATTATTGGAATTAGTTTGCAATATTGGAAATAACATTAAAACCCAATGGGACTGAGTGTTGGTTGGTTTTTGGTATTTTTTTTTAAGATTCCTCCTGTAGAAAGAATATTATCTCTCTTTTGCAAAGATTTCAATTTTATTTCTATCTTTTTAGGGGAGAAAAAAAGGATTGCTTGTTCTGTTTTTAAATACATATACTCTACTGCTTTTTGTAGAATCATTGTTGGGTATGGACAATCTCTCTCGTACATTGGGGCAGTGTAAACATCTAGAACATTCAGGGAAGCATATTGCAGTATCACAGAAGGGTTGAGGTTGGCAGGGACCTCTGGAGATCATCTGGTCCAAACGTCCTGCTCAGGCAGGGCCATGTAGAGCAGGCTACCGAGAACCACGTACAGACAGCTTTTGAATATCTCCAAGGATGAAGACTCCAGAACCCTTCTGAGCAACCTGTGCTAGTGCTCAGTCACCCGCACAGTAAAACAGTGTTTCCTGATGCTCAGAGGGACCCTCCGGTGTTTCAGTTGGTGCCCATTGCCTATGGTCCTGTCACAGGGCACTACTGAAATGAACCTGCATCTGTCCTCTTTGTACCTTCCCTTCAGGTATTTATATAAGATCCTCCCTGAGCCTTCTCTTCTGCAGGCTGAACAGTCCCAGCGCTCTCAGCCTGTCCTTATAGGAGAAGTGCTTTTACAGAAGACAGCAGCTATTATGCACCAAATGCACTAAAATGTGAATACTGTTTATTCTTAGTGATTTTGGGTGGCTGTGCACAGCTTCTATAAAAAATACTAATCTTGAGATTAGTAAAGAGACTTTACTAAGGATTAGTAAAAAGACTGTTAGGATTGTAGTGCTGTTGTGTGTTTTTGTGTTGTAAAATTTCCTAATTGTATCTTTGCCCTCTATTTCAATATTCCACTCTTTTCACAAGCTCCACAATTAAGGATAAACTTTTACTAGAATATTTCGTTGGAAGCCATAGCCATAAGCTACATTGCTGCTCTCTGATTTTCAATTAAATGATAGCTGTGTATTCCACTTATGTCTCCAGGGGCTTGGAATATGCACTCTAAAATTCACTTATCCATGCTAACTTTCTGATAATTGCTCTGTATTTCCATTCAGCTGTTACTCCTGTGTTCTCATGAGGTTTGCTTTCAGGCATTTTTAGTCATTGTTATGAAATGAGGGAAAGTCAAATTAAATTGTGAATAAGTAAACTTTCATGGTATCAATCAGGATAGAGAGCAATCACTGTAACTCTTGAGCAATGTGGCCCCAAAGTAATCTTGTATATCTACAACATGCGTCAAAACTCTAAGCTGTGGGAAAGAATGAGAAAAAAATCTAGGCAAAAGCAAGAGAAAATATGCATATGAAAAGATATTGGGAATTATTGTACTTAACTCACTTGGAGTAAATAGGAACTCCGGAGAGAGAATAATTATGAATTTTATTCCTTAGTTAATATTACTTCTCCATCCAAACAGAAGTAACAATGGAGGTAATAGCTCAGCAAGGGATTTTTTTTATGTGAAGAAGTTGTTGTGTAGTCCAAAAGCCTAGGGGAGTTTTCTTGGAAAAACTGCCTGAAAAACGAAATCTAAAACTGTTTTGTTTGCTTTAAAGATTCAGTACTGACCAAAACAGATTGGGACAATTTAATTGCCATAGAAATGCTGGATTTTCTCAAAACCTTTTGTCACAGTAGACAAGTATTCAAGAGTCTTGGGATGTAATTTGCAATAAAAAAATCTTTACTGTTCACGAGATTATCTTTTCTGCCCAACTGGAGTTTACCTCCCCCCTACCCCAATTTCTCCTAATTTCTTATTTAGCACTCTAACATAGTAACAGTGTGACTTTTTTCTATCATAGGTGCAGCCAATTTGTTAATGTGGAACTAGCTGAGCATGGTGAAATAAAGAGGGGTATGGGCTTTTTAGTATGTCGGAAACAGTTCTTGTGATATTTGGAAGACCTCACACTTGGGTGAGATATAAAGCTTGCTGTTAGGTAATAATGATTGAAGGTGTGTATTTTGGAGGAGGATTTAAATGCTGGAAATATGGGTTCCCAGTTTCCCTTCCTCTCCTCTCTACCCACTGATCTTTCAGTAGTATTTAAGATACGGTCAGCGTCGATCTCAAAGCATGACTCTGAAAGCTGTACTTTTAGCTTTATCCATAATATAGCAGTTAAGTTCCATATGAACAATATGTAAACATATTTTAGGAAGCCTCAGAGGTTTCATAAGGATGGCATTCTGCAGAGATTGTCTCTACACCCACTGAAGGACAAGCAAAAGAGAGATACGTGTTTATAGCAGGCTGCAAGGTTTTGGAGCACCCTTCCTCAGGCTACCTTATTATTGAATAGCAAAGTTTGCACCCTTAAAATGGCACGGAGCTTGATTTCATATTTATACTCTCTTAAAGACTTTGACTATATGGCATGTATTGGAATGTCATCATTCTCTTCTGAAATGAGGAATAAAATGACTTGAGGATTAATAGCATGCAGCACTACAAAGAATTCAGACCATGTTCTCCCAAGACATAAGCACATGATTTTGTTTGTAGTAGTTTGTAAAAAAATGATTAAGCCAGTGTAGGACCACAGCATGGACAAACATGTTTAGTTGCTTACACTATGCTGTCCTTTGTTAATATTGTGTTCTTTCTGAATTACTCTGGATTTGAGCTATTGAAATCTGCAAGGCTCACCAGGGAGCAAATAATTAGCACTGATAGTCATTACCAGTATCCATTTGTATCTTAAATGTTTGCCTTAAGTGATTGTATTAAGATTCTGGTTTTTAGTAAATTTTTGCAATCCTCTAATGAGTTATCCTCGAGAGTTCACAGATTAACATGGTTAAATATCTGTTTTGGAAGTTGTATCTTGCCTATCTTTGTTTCAACTGCATGTCAACTGATGTTTATCCTTTCTTACATTTCCAGATAGCGTGAAAAAATTTTCCTGGGCGGCAGATGATGACAACATTCCCTTTGACTTTATGTGTTGTCAGTGACCTCAGTGAAATGAAAATTTTAAGGAAGGTAAATTTTACCTTTCTTGCACTGTAATTATTCACCTGTCAAGAAACAAAAATCCATTACATGTTTTTTTAGCCCCACTTGCCTCAAAAAACCCCCCATAAAATGAAAAAAGAAAGGAATAGTGTAATATCTGGAATAAACCAAATTAATTGAGACAGGCTTCAGTATTTTTATTTTATTTAAACCTACTTGAAAAAATAATAAAATAGACTTCATCAATAATAAGTATCAGTGAGGAATGAAAAGAAATCTAAGAAAGATAATTGGGCTTTCAAATGTGTGTTATTGGTATAGAAAGAGGAAGTGCTCTGGTTTGCATGATTTCTGTCAGGAATTTAGTAGCATACCTGAGGTCCTTTGGGAGACTCTGCCTGACTCTTACTAGTATCTGTTAAGGAGAAAAGGACACAGACCTGTCAGTGTTGCCATTTAAAGAGGTAATGAATTATAGGGTTGATGACTGATTCACTTGGTGATGAAGCTCTTCAGCAGCCTCTGCCATCATTTTCCTTGAAATAGCTTTAATTGAGAAGACTGTGACAAATTTCCAGTAAAATGTCAGTAGAATTTTTTTTATGGCAGGGGCAATATTTTTTTTGGAAAAATAAATTGTTCTTACACAGCCTCTTTGACTTGTTCAGCTCTCATCATGCAATGAGATAGATGATGTAAGAGATGTGTGGTTTTTCTGAGAAATGCAATTTGCCCCACTTGGAGAACAAAAGCTTATAAAAATCAGTATCTCAAGAACTATATGACAGCTATAACAGAGCTTGTTTCCTTTGATACTGCTGTTACATTGGAACTTCTTCAACTCAACTCCAAGAGTGTCCAGAAGAAGGTTAGAATTGGGTTTTCCCAGTTATCATTTTACGTTCTTGCAACTCAAATATGGTCAGGGTACCAGTTACTTTTTCTGCTAAAGATGGAAGCCGAGCAAATAGGTCACTTCTTCCAGAACTTCCAATGTACTAAAGGTCTAAATTAAAGCCTTATAGACATCCATAAAATACAGACATATTATTACAGACAAAATATAGACATCCATAAAATCTCTTTCCATGATATTCACAGCAACACATGGAAAATCCCATGTGGCTTCAGTTGCACTAGTATAACCAATGTAATTTTAAAAATTAGGATAATGACAAGGAAAATAGATTCTAAATTGTGCTGCCTTTTTGGTCATGTCTGCCGTTCTAACTCTAAAAATGACCAAATCTAAGTTAAAAAGAGAGAAGCACCCAGTGCTATTTATCCCCAGTGCAATTTTACATGGAATGGTACCCTAAGAAAGAACTGTGGTGAAAATCATCATAGTCAACAAATCAACTAATCAAGAAGATTAAAAGCAAGTGTGCTGTCTTCTCTACTACTAGGCTGTATTCTAAAACCTTGTCTGTAGTATGTAAATAACTTGAGGGAAGAAAGTTGAGAGAAGTGGTAGAAAGAGAAGGTGTTTCAACAGAAGAGAGGAAATGACAGGCTCAGACAAGGACTCTGGAGAAAGCAGAGACCAAATTAAATTAGGAAAATATTCTAGACCTATCTTTATAATGCATATATGATTTGTTCTTAGCCCTTGCATTTGACAAGGAAGATCTGCTGACATGGGCAAATTATGTCTACAGCAAGGTTTGATTTGTCATGAAGCAGAGATACCATGAATAATCTTCTGTGAATAGCTACCAAATAGTTGGCATTTATTTAATAATTATTGCCAGCATTTAGCTGCAAGTTGCTCTGTTTGCCACACCTGATACTCCACATACTTGACTGATGCCTGAGTTTGAAAGATCAATGAGCATGCGGTAAACCACAGGGACTGTAACTGTTGAATAGGACCGTAGACTTCACAGTTGGGTAACTGAGATAATTTCACCAATTTCTGGATAGATCAGTACAATACAGCCTCCATACTGCTACGTATGAACATAGCAATGTATTCTGTGGTGGACTTTTTCAGTAGAGACTTGATGTGCTTTAGGCATTATGTAGATATCATATATTTTTAGATTTTCAGAATGAAATATTCTAGCAGGCACTAATTAAGTAATTCCAAAGACTGTGTCTTCTCAAAGATTTATGTTTTACTGCTGGTATCACTCTTCAACTTAAATTTTGAAAACTAAGAGATTGTGTAAGAGTACAGGTTTTTTTAGTAACCTGAATCTTGCTGGTCCATGGGAGTTGTCCACAAAATTATCACAAAACATTGATGAGATTCCCATGAGTAAATATTTCAATGCTCTATATATTGTCTATCAAAGCTAAATACTAGTAGTGACATACAGCAATTAGGTTAGATGAGGGGACAGCCTCTCTCAAAAAAACCCTGCTTTTTGTGTGAGATCTTAGCAGCCTTGAATCTAAGTATAAAAGAAAATAAAAAATCAAGAATGTTAATTAATATTAGCACAATTTCCGTAATTTCTGAAGAGCCTGAAAATATTTGTGCAAAGATTATAAGAGAGACACTTTGAAATGTTGGAAATGTTTTTAATGGCTGTTGTTTATATTTGTAATTTTATTTATGTAGCACAGCAAACTTACCTCCAAAGGTTGTATCTGAAAAGGTTAAAAAAGGGATCAAATGCAATACAAGCTCTAAGCTTAGGTTATACCTTAATGCAAGATTTCAATGTGTATATTTCTCTGAACCTTTTTCTCCTTAAGGAATTTACCTACTATTCTTTTAAATAATTTTAGAAGCCTATTTTCCTGCATTACTTTAAGTTACATACACGTATGCCAAAATCTCCATGCATTGAAATTAATCATGTGATTAGGCTTAAGTATGCATTTTAGTCCTGTGTGAAAACTGACTCTCTTGACTTCTATAAGAGATATGCTGGGCTTATAGTTTCACTAATAAAGCATAATGGAATAATTTGATGGCTAGCCCTTACTGTTTTCTTTCCATGTCTCTGTCACAAATGATAAATCCTAGACCTGTATACATCAGCACAAATAATAGATGTACTATCCATTTTTGCTTGAGTCTAAACTAAGTTTATGTTCATGTTTTTGTGTTGTTACATAGAAAATGTTTAACAGAACTATTTCTGTGAATAAGGTGATATGTGTTTACAGAGTAGAGCATTTTACTTTGGCACAGTACTACTTAAATGCATAGCTGTTCAAGTGCCTGGTCCAAAATGCAATGCTATAAGGAGAGAAACTCCCACAGCCATGGTACTTTTGGATCAAGCTCAGACAGAGGCTTTGAGCATGCTTCTTACACAGGCTCCTAAACTGAGAGTTTGACTTAAGTCTACTGGCTATAGTTTAACTGTAGTTTTAACTTTCAAAGTGAGACAGATACCCCAGTAGCAATTTGCAATTTTTTTTAGCTCAAGCCAAATGTTCATCCAGGATGTTACAGCACTGATGAGATGGGAAATGCAGGCAATGCTTGCAAAAAATAAGCTTTGTTGCAACAGTTACAGCAAAGGTGAACCCTGACTTTTTCTGTTTCAGTGAATTCCATAATTTAGGATTTTTATTTTTGAATTATGTATTTTGGTTTCAATTTCCCACTAAACTGCAGATATAGAGTTGGTTTTGTGCCCTTGTTAATTTTTGAGTTATGAATGGAGAAAAAATAGTATCATTAGAAAATTGCTATATACTCTGAATAACATGTTTTAGCATGGACAAAACAATTGTCTGGTGATGCTTCATTTTATCCAGTACTGATGTGATGCAGATAACATGAAGAACATATTTGTGGTCCAACACTGACTGTCCCTTTGCAACCAAGTTTACTATTTTAGCTGCTCCTTTGGATTTTCATTTACCTAGTTTTGTCATATTGGAAGTCATCTTCATTGAGCTAAAACTCACTTTAGAAATTTCCCCCCCTTTGGCAAACATATTAAATTTGACATTATGCGACCTGTTAACAATTTTTTAATAATTGCCTTTTGAACATTGCTGAATTTAAATTATGAGCTGCTTCCCCTTTTCTAGGTTTCTAGCCACATGCCCTACAAATTGATTCTCAAGAAGGGTAAAGTTCATGGGGTGAATGTTGTCCTGTGTCCTGTAAATCAAAAAGAATGCTATACACTGCTGAGCAGTTGGAGGTCATGCAGTGAACAAAGCAAACCTCAATTACACACTTAGCCTTGAGTCATTATTTAACAAGATTTAAAACTATCACAGTCCCTCCAGGTAGCTACTACTCTTTTAGTTAATCCCATTCCTGGTGGTGGTATGTCAGAAAAGGACTAAAAAGTATTTTAAGGCTGTCTAAGGCCCCATAAACAAACCAGAACAAGACTTGTAAAGATTATTCAAAGTGAGAAATGAAAAGGCTCTTGTATTTTATGACAAGAAGTTAAAAAAAAAAAATCATTATTTTAAATGTTTATTACAAACTAGCTACCTCTGTTGTAATATTGTAAAGGATAAAGCAGGCGAGGAAAAATTATAGCAATTATCTTCTGAACTTGACTTCCCCCTCATCTTTGCCAAGCAGTCTAATGTATATTGCATTCTAAAATGGCACAATTATTAGTTTAGAGATCTGCAGTATACCTTGCCAACAAAAAATGGTCTCAGACATAAAATGATTTCAAGTGGTTTAGCCTGGCTTTCTGGAGTCTTCATTAACATCAGAGCTACAAAAGTATTTAGCAACTTCTCATTAATATGGCAACCAAATTATGAAATGTATTTTGTATTAAATTATTATTTGTCTTTAGAGCATTACTAAAAAAATAGAGAAACCAGAGACCTAATTTCAGGTGGTTCAAAATGGGAAAGCCTTTTCTCACGAGCTCACAATGAGGTTACATGTGATGCACTGTGATCCCTGCAATGGTGTCTAATGCTGTTGACCTGGACAGTTGCAGGACAGATTTGCTCAGAGAAAATCTTATTGCAAAAAATCTTCAGATGGTGAACATTTAAGGCAGATTACACAGTTCTGTGTTTTAAATGGGCTATATTAAAACAATCTGCACATACTTGCTATGTAAAAAAACCCCATAGCTTCTCAAGTATTGTCAGTATAATTCAGAACTTCACAAATGGTGTGGAATATAGTGTACTACATCTTACAAGAGGGTGAAAGTTGGAGGCAGGACAAAGAAGCTTCCTCTTTGGATCTGGGAGCTTTGCTAGCACAGCAGTGCCAACCCTTGCTCCAGCTTTGCTCATGGTTAGCAAGCGTGACCCAGTTTCACTTCACGTCTCTGCAAGAGAGGGTTCCTGCAGCAGCTGATGTATGTTCAGCCAGTCAACGCTCACTTTGTGAACTGCGCTGAGGGTGAGGGTATTCCCTAAGCGTCCTGTGTTAGTTACCTCACATACCCAGTCACCCCAGTGCTTAGAAGAGAAATAACCCTTGTGTTCTAGTGGACTCTTAAGTGGACATGAGGAAGGGTTGCAGTTTTTCTTTCTGGTCATTAAAAATAAAATTTCCATCTACTGAAAAATTGAATTTGAACAAAGGAATAACAAACAAAGCAAGTATACACCGAATAATTGCGTATGTCTTTAGTTTGGCTCCAGACTTTTTGCTATTTGTTAAATTTCTTTCTTCTTTCTTCCCAGCACTGCCATGGAAGATCTTTTATTTTTTTAATAGGTTTTTCAAAGTTATTTTTTAGTAGGTTTTTCAAAGTTCTTTTTATACCTGTCATGTCTAACTGGAAACAAACTGCAATATCTCCCTCTAGCATCTATTTCTTCTTCTGTGTAAAAGTGCATAAATTATTCCTTCCATTTTATTGCTGCTTGTAGTTGTTTTATACATGATGATGACACTTTAGTTCTGCAGTCAATGGGAGTTTTGCCACTGACCATTCTTGCAATGTTCTTATGCTGTGGTAGGGTCTAGGGCCTTCTAATATGAATAGTACAATGTCTCAGTGCTCATCAAAATTACTAAGCACAATTACTATGCTTAGATGTTTAGTGTTTTTTTTATTTTTAATTTGTGTGTGTGTGAGCCAAAACGAATGGTTTTGACCTGGACAAAACATTAGCTTGTGCAGAATATCTGGAAACATCATTAAATACAGAAGGCATAAAACAAAGCAATAATTAAATGTCTAGGCTATTGAAGGTTATTTCAAATTAGTATATTCCCCAACAAGAAGGATATCAAATTAATCTCCAGAATGTGTCTGTGTTTACATTAATCAACTGTGCTTATAAATCCTGTTGCCTGTACCACATTGCTACCTGACCAGATCTGCAAACTTTTATGCATATCACAAGAGATTGCTACTTATGTTGCTCAAACCTTAAAGAATTAAAATTTTTTACCTCCCTTCTCTAAATCTGCTTGTTTTGGTCAGTGAAATGATATCTAAGATTACTTTAAGCAAAATGGTGTAAAATTAACACAGTGTATTGTTGATGTTATGATTTATCAATTGTAAGCGGTACCTTGTCATATATAACATAAACTCTTGGATTCAAAATACAAAGGAGCAGAGTACAGTTGCCAGCCTATCAAACTGCACTTTTTAGTTAAATTTCCATGAAAATCCCTGTACCACTGTACCAAGGGTATTTATTTTGTCTCTCTGTAATTACCCTTTATTACTCAAAACATGCACTGTTACATCTCAGAGGTCAATTTCTGCAATTTGAGTACTTAATATAGAAAGAAGTTTCAAATATATCACTATACAAGTGCATATAGGTATCTAAGGAAACTGAGAAATTTACAGTACTTAAATGCAGCAAGCTGCCATCTTGATATTTAAAGCTGGATCTTCGGGTAGTATAAATCCAGATAAAAATTGCCATATTTCTACTGTTTTTTGCAATTTACACTAACAGACTCTCCCATCACAGAGCAAATTGGTATAATATAATTAAAATTTTGACATGAAGGTAATTTGACTGGGTTGATGAAAAAAAAAGGAATAATTTTGAGTATTTTTTGAATGTTGGGTGAAATCTGCTTTTAATTAGATTGACAATAATTTGACATAATTATCCTGTATACAGTTAGCATCAAAAAGACCCCTGAGCAGAAACTGGCACTTGAACAATAGCTTTTGTTAATGGGGAAAGAGAAATGGACACCATTCACTCTGTGTGTAATTTCAGAGAATACCACAGTAACTGTATCAAGTTATTTTCAAACAAGTTCTCACCAAGCGTGCTATGCCCACACACATTCTTGTATGGGCATTTTGCACTAGTCATCTTCATATTCTATTGCTTAGTTAGAAAATTCTACAAGATTAAATTAAGTCACTGAAAGATTAACCTTCAGTATTAACAACAAAAACCAACCAACCAAAAAAAAAAAATCCATCAAATATCTATTTATCCTTTTTCAATTTTGAAGAAAGAATAAACTAAATTTCCCAGGGAGATGAATTAATCCACAGTAAATATGCACACTGTAGTTTAAAAATAAGCTTGTGAAAGTATTCTTCGGGTTGAGAACACAACAGTTTTTGTGCCAGGTTGTTTATGCTGAGATTATCTCAAAACTCCCTAATGATGCAGCATCTAGCATCAGCTGTATAAACTTTATTCCATGTAAAAATATTTATATTTATGTTCATAAAGCAAAGAATAATAGACAGGAAATGTATTACAAAGGTGTTTCAGTGTGTGTTTAGTTGATATATAATCCACATATTTGACTCATTAAAGTCGTTTTAAAGTGCTTTCCTGAATAAGGATGGCTTTACAAGGCCACAGATTGACTGAATTGTGGTTAAGTTCCACTCCTGGATATCTAGTTTGTCAAGCATTCCTTGGCTGCTCTGGACACATTCAAAAGGAATTAATTTCTACTTTTAAATATTTGGCATGCACATTTACTTAGAAATTGCCTTATTTCCCCCCAAGGGTATCTACCTAACAAAAGTGGCTGCAGTGATTGCTTTATTGATGGTGACCAAAGGAAAATGCAAATTGCCTCATTTTAGAAGCATAACTTAAAAGTTCCTGAGTTAGGGGTCTGGACTTTCTATGCTCAATCAAAAAAAGTGAAACTCCTTCAAAGAGTACTTTAGAGCCTGACTTCAGCTTGTGTGCAAAGTAACATTTCCCAGAGAAATGTTTGTCTCTGTCTTTCTTCATTGCATATGGAGTCAGAAACATCTGACTTTTCAAGCAAAGCTTGATACTGTTAATTTCCTATATCACATTCTGCTCTTATACTCCGGTATGTCTCTTAACTAAAGTCTGTATTTATATAACTAGTAGTAAGTCTCTTTAAAGTATAATGATATATATGTAGTGTTTTTTTAGATTCCAGGTAGGTTTGATGTTGTTTGCTGTTTAAATGCAAATAAAGGCATTCTGTACACTGGAACACCACTGTCTAATAAAAGTGATATAAAGTAGCTCAGGTATGTGCTCAGCTGGGAGGTTGCTTCTTACTGAGTTTCTCCCACAGCTGATTCAGCTACAGCGAGCAGAACTGCACAGTGGAGCTGCAGAAGGCACAGCAATTTCCTCGCTGCCCTCATGCTCACTGGGTCCAAGCTGTGACAAGGAATCTGCTCCAGATAGTACCTTGCTTTCCTCTTTGAGCTTTTATCATTTCCTCCCTGTTCTACAGAAGAAAAAAGAAACTCCATGTATTAGGTTTAGTTCATGGATATATGGTCACACCAAGTATAGACAGATGCATTTGGAACCCTGTGGACATATTTGGGAAAGGTTTCTTGCTATTTAAAGTCACTTTTAGTCTTCAAATCCAGGCAGATCAGCAAGTTGGGTTCAGTGGCTCGGTCAGCACTCAGTTGCAGAGTAGCCTGTGGCGTTCAGTGAATACTTTGATAGTAATCATTCTATATATTTCTAGCCATCTAAAAGCCAAATGTCTAATCTAAGCTGGATGTCAAGAATTCCTCAGTAATCAATGAGGGAATAATGGAACAGATCATGGAACAGATCCTCCTGACAGCTATGTTGAAACATCTGGATGACAGGGAGGTGATTAGAGACAGCCAACACAACATCACTAAGGGCACATCTTGCCTGACTAATCTAGTGGCCTTCTGTGATGGAGTGACTGCATCAGTGTACAAGGGAAGTGCTATGGATGGATGTAATCTATGTGGACTTCCATAAGGCCTTTGATATGGTCCCCCATAAAATTCTTGCTGCTGAATTGGGGAGATACAGGTTTGATGGATGGACTGTTTAGATGGATAAGGAACTGGCTGGGTGGCCACATCCAAAGAGCTACAGTCAATGGCTCAATGTTCAAATGGAAAACAGTAATGAATGATGTCCCTCAAGGGTCTGTGTTTAGACCAGTACTGTTTAATACCTTTGTGATAGACAGTGGGATTGAGTGCACACTCAGCAAGTCTGCAGATGACACCAAGCCGAGTGTTGCAGTTGATAAGTCTGAGGGAAGGGTTGCAATCCAGAGTGACCTTGAAAGGCTGAAGAAGTGGGCCCCTGTGAACCTCATGAAGTTCAACAAGGTGAAGTGGAAGGTCCTGCACCTAGATCCGTGCAAACCTCAGTATCAGTACAGATTGGGGGATGAATGGATTGAGAGCAGCCTTGTGGAGAAGGACTTGGGCATACTGGTGGATGAAAAATTGGATACGAGCTGGCAGTGTGCGCTGCCCTGAGGGTGGTGAGACACTGGAACAGGTTGCCCAGAGAAGTTGTGGGTGCCCTATCAATGGAGGTGTTCAAGGTCAGGTTTGACAGGACTTTGAGCAATCTGATCTAGTGAAAGATATCCCTGCCCATGGCAGGGGGGTTGGACTAAGTGTTCTTAAAGCTCCCTTCCAACCCAAACCATTTTATGATTCTACAGTCCTACAATGCCTGTGTCTCTCTGTGCACACAGTGATACATCTCTTTTAGTTTTCCATTTTAGAGGAGAACAACTGTGTCAAGGTGCCTTTCTTCTGTGACCATACAGTAGGTCTAGATGAATTGACTTAGACTAAATGGCTTAGTTAGATGTGGAATAATGCATGCTTTATTTGATGTCCTAATTTTTAGCAGTTTAATCAATTATGTAAATTAGAGAGTTTGTGCTCTTTATCTTGACTTTTCAGATTTTGCATTAGTTAACTGTCTGGACCCTTTCAATCTCTTCTCTGCAGCACTGAAAGGGAAGAAATTAAGTATGACAGTTCATTTGTATGGAGACAGAAACATATATATGTTTCAAGGTAAAAAAAATGTGCATTTCTGTGAAAATGTGTAAATCAAGTGTTTCTGGTGTTGTATTGAACAAAGATCTTCATAAATCAGACCATGTCAAAGTTACACATAAGGATAGTGGTTTAAGAGATTAAGGGCCATGGGGATGAAATTTAAATAAGAAAATGAACATTTTAGAAGATGCATTTAACACCTTCTGTTTAGACTTTCAGTTTGTGTAAACAAGAGGAACTAACGCAGAGAGACTTTCAACATTTCCTTGTGAAGGCTGGGCAGACCTGCAGCCCTGTTCCACTAATTTTGTTTTGTGAGTACTAGGAAACCCTGCGAGTTTTCCAGTAATTAAGCTATTGCCTTGACTTTAAACCAAGAATTCCTAATTTTGTTCAGTGGTGCACATTAAAAGAAACAATTTTAGATAAAGATTTTGCTTCAGAGCAATAGAGGGGAAAAAACCCATACCAAAAGTTATCTTTGAATAATTTGGAATATTTTGCTAATCATTATTCAAAATCTGGTTTACCTTACATTCAGATCTACCAGTTTGGAAAAAAAAAATCTTGCTTTAAAACTTACCCCAAATAGTTACCAGCTTGCTGTAATGTATTTCTCTGGTGTAAGACTGGCATCTGCTGGTAAGCTTCATGCAGAAGCTGAGCCACAGGAAAACAGTCTTCTTTCTTGTTTTGGTTATCCTACAGCTAACAGGGTCTACAGGGTTTAAGTTCATTTATTTGTAGAGGTAACCACCACTTCCTATAGGAATTACCGTTGTATGGGTGTATCTAGTGTGGAGCAGCACTCTCCTTCTTCAGACTCAATTTATGAAGACACATCTTTCAGTTAATGGAGTGTGATTTTAAATTGATCACTGATTTTGCACTGCAGCTCAACAGTCTGCTTTCAGTCTTAGCCAGGATGTAATTTTTTTCACTGAAAATATCCTCTCAACAGGTGCAGTAGTGCTTGAAAATGCCAGCAGATATTCAATGGATGGTCTGACATTTTCAGAGTGCCTGTGCCCAGTGATTATGTCTAATGGATGCCTCTTGGTTCAAGATGCAATTAATCTCACCTGAGTATATTATATCTCAAAAATAGATATGGACTATCACAATTTTTAAAAATCTAGTTTTCTCTATTGACTGTCAATACAACCTATGCTGGCCAGCTTGAATGGAGAGTCTTACATTGCTAGACACATAGGAGGAATGCTATATTAGGCATAATTTTGGTCATTTTGTAAATCTGACTTGATAGCTGCATCTTTAGAGATCGTAACACTTACAGAAGTGGTTCAGGATCCACAAATGTCATCATGTAATTTGGTGAATCACAGACTTGAGGTGACAACAAAGTCCTGTCGTTTTGCAGTGAGTAACTTGGTTGTCAGACCTGAAGTTGCAGGATTTACAAACTTGATCCAGAGGTGGAAATAAGTTTAAAGCATTTGCATCTTGTCATACATAAGGTACCATTGGTGAATAGCTGCAAATGCAAATTACATCTAGATGCCGATAGGTCAGCTCTGAATTTGATAGCTTTCCTCTTGCATGTGTGCACTCATTTTGACTTTGAAGTAAAGAGAAGAAAAGAAAGATGATCAGATTCAATTTTTGCAGGTACCATTGTAGTGAGCTGAGCTTGGCTGGCTGCCAGACACCCACCCAGCTGCTTTATCACTCCCTCTCTTCAGCAGAGCATGTGGAGAAAATAGGTGAAAAAGCTTTTGAGTCGAGCTAAAGGCAGAGATCAGTTACCAGTTACCATCTTGGGCAAAACAGACTTGATTTCAGAAAATTATTTTAATTTAATGCCAGTTCAAGTATATTTGAATAGTGAGAAGCAGGGACTGTTTACCCTCACTATCAAAGTAAGCAAAACCTCTGGAGAAGGGAAAGGATGGAAGCTGATAACTTTGGGCACCAAGAGGAAGGATCCTGCCCCACCTATGGACTTACAACTGCAAAATAGTTTTAACTGCTCTCAAAGTTGAAGGGGAGCCAGATGTGCCTACAAGCAAAGGAGCTGGTCCACCTAAACTTCCAACGTTATGGAGAAATCCCCCAAACCCTCTCCAGGCCCTCAACGTGCTGGGATGCCTCTTAAAAGTGACTTTTTTGACTGGGTAGAGTTAATTTTCTTCCTAGTAGCTGGTACAGTGCTGCATTTTATATTTAGGATGAGAATAATATTAATAACACGCTGATGTTTTTACTTGTTGCCAAGTGGTGAAGGACTTTTCAGCTTCTCATACTGGCCTGCCAACGAGAAGATGGAGAGTGCCGAAGAAGTTGGGAGGGGACACGGCCAGGACAGCTGACCCAAACTGGCCAAAGGGATATTCTATACCATATGATGTCATGCTCAATATGTAGACTGGTGGGAGTTGGCCAGGGGGCGCCATGGCTTGGGGACTAGCTGGGCATTGGTCAGCAGGTGATAAGCAATTGTGCTGTGCATCAGTTGTATATCACTTTGTATATTATGATGCTATCATCATCATCATCTTCCTTTTCTGTCCTCTTAAACTGTTTTTCTCTCAACTCATGAGTGTTACTTTTTTTTGATTCTCTCCCCCATCCCACTGGATGGGTGTTTTAGCTGCCTGATGGGTTAACCACAACAGTACACACATGCATGTAGGATGAGGAATAAGCATGATGAGTTCTAGATCTGTGTGCAATTGCAGGGCTATGATCTTCTTGGGAACCCAACAAGACATGGTGGGATAGCTCCTGTGACTGCTGGAGTAGGATACAAGGGGTATACAGACTCTTGAAGAAGGACAGGATGGGAAGATGGAGTGGTGGAGGCAGGTGCCCTTTACATGAGAGAGCAGCTGGAGTGCATAGGGCTCTGCCAGGGAATGGATGAGGAGCCAACAAAGAGCTTATGTGTTAGGAGAGCACAGACAAAGGTGACATTAAAGTGTGTGTCTACTGCAGGCTACCTAACCAGAAAGTGAATGAGGTCCTCTGCATACCAATAGGAGCAGCTTCATGTTCATGGGCCCTTGTCCTCATGAGGGACTTCTACCATCCTGATACCTTCTGGAGGGACCACACAGCAAGACGTAAGCAATCCAGGAGATTCCTGGAGTGCATTGATGATAACTTTCTCTTCCAATTGATAGAGGAGCCAATGAGGAGTAGTGCTTTGCTGGACCTCATATTCACCAGGAAGGAGGGGCTCACTGAGGATGTGAAGATCAAAGGCAGCCTTGGCTGCAGTGACCATGAGATGGTGCAGTTCAGGACCTTGAGGCAAGGAAGGAGAGTGAAAAGCAAGCTCATAACCCTGGACTTCAGGAGAGAAGGCTTTGGCCTTTTCAAACACCTGCTTGGAAGTGTCCCATGGGATAAGGCCCTGGAAGGAAGAGGGGCCCAGGAAAGCTGGTTAAAATTCAAGAATCACCTCCTCCAAGCTCCAGAGAGCTCCATCCCAATAAATATGAAGTCAGGCAAAAAAAGCCAGGAGTTCTGCACAGATGAAAAAGTCACTCCTGGTGAAACTCAAACACAAAAAGGAAGCACACAAAGGGTGGAGGCAAGGATGGGTAATCTGGAAGGAATACAGAAAGACTGTCCAAGCATCCAGGGATGAAGCTAGGGATGCTTTAGCCCAAATGGAATTGAATGTGGCCATGGATGTCAAGGACAGCATGGAGGGCTTCTGTACAGGAGTGACAAAAAGAAAACTAGGGAAAATGGGGGCCTATTGCTCAATAAGAGAGAGGACCTAGTTACACAGGACATGGAAGAAGCTGAAGTATTGAATGCCTTCTTTGCCTTAGTCTTTACGGGGAAAAAGAGCCTTCAGGACTCTGAGGCCCCAGGGAGTGTAAACATATGGTAGGTAATGGTCAGTAGGCAGTGCAGCTCCTTACTTTACAAAGAATACTTTCCATTGTGTGTGATTTCATTTATTTGTTCCTTTTGCAAGCCGAAAGCAAAGCTAAGTGTTGGAGTTTCCTATGCTTTATGTTGTGCAGTTGTCAAAGTCTATTTACATTAAATTACAAAGCTAACATAAACTAGATTGGGTGCATTTTGAATACCACCCCTCCCTTCTCCCTCTGTCCTAGGATAGAGTTGTTCCTTTTCCCATTTATTTTAATGAAATGTGTAGTGCTTAATTGAAATAACATAATTAAATCAGTAATGAGGGTTTTGTTGTCGTTTTTTCTATTCCCTGCAGAATTGAGTAATTTACCTGCCAAAATGCTAACTTTTTTTGTAATCATCTTTTTGCTTAACCTGCCATGGGACATCATACATTATATTCAATTTTTTCCTAGATTTACTTATACTCTCCCCTCATTTTTTAATTTATCCAGCTTTAACACTGAGGCAATATTTTGTGCATAGAGATAATTTAGTAACCCGAAGGTACAAAAGCCTCATGTCATAAGTGTGCACATTTCATGAATGTTAATAAAGGCACAGTGAGGTGAATATTAGTGATCATTTTAGAGTGATTTAAGTAACTGGCTTATATTGGGTAGTTACCACCTCTAGGTCAGCATTTTGACACAATCTTAGTTGGACCTTATAGGTAGTCATGCTTACAGTCCTATTCTGTTGAAATGTAAAATAAAATCAGATTAATTTAAGCCTCCTTGTTCACAGATAAAATATTTCACTTGAAGAAGAGGTAAAATATTGAGTGCTGCATGGTAATGAGTAAGTGGAGGGTAATGATGGAAGGCCAAGTGCCTGTGAATGGAAAAATCGTACTTAGATTAAAAGATAAAGCCTCTGAGATCCTTTAAAGCCCTCTGAATATTAGATAAAGTCTAGGAACATAGCCATCTATCGAAACTGAAACTCTTGACAAAACTTCCAGTGATTAGAGTCACACTGGGACCCTGTGGCTCCAGGCAAGTGGTGGCTCTGAGAAGACTGGTCACAAGCTCAAAGAGAAGGAAATGTCACAGGAGCAAGGCAAGGAGTACAGATATAGGGACAAATGTGGTTCTGCAGAAGTCCTTTGAACAGCATGGATTGTGGCATGGGGTCTGTATTTTATGATCTATAGATTTCTGTTTTCTAGGCCTAGGTACATCCATTTCTGTGTTAAGACCTATGGTTCTTCAGCTGAAATGCATGCAATGATGAAAATGATAAAGTAGGTTCTGATTTTATGCCTGCTTTTACCATGCGCATGAGAGTCTGAAATTACTTGACTTTTGCTATTGCAAAATAGCTGAAAATGAGGTGATTACCTTGGCATTCACTGCGGCACTCTGGCCATGAGGAAGCATTACCATAAGCTATGGCACCTTCCAAATAATTTCCAGTTTCCTAGGTTCTCCATTTTCAGATAAGTTAAAATTTTCCAGTAGTCATTTTCAACCTCTTTATTAGTGGCACATGTTCGCAGCCTTAATTCTGGTTTAGAAGGTAGAGTGTTTGTTTGGAAATTATGAAATGTCCTCAAATTATAAAATGGCCTCAAGGCAATTTTTTTTGCAGTGATGCTATGAAAATAATTTCCTCATTTTAGTGCTTATTATATAAATCTTAACTGATTATGACTGCAGTTTTAGGTGAATTTTCAAAGATCAAGATCATACCAAGTTTGATGTCAGGAGGTGATTTCTTTTTTTAGAGAAATCAAGACTATTTTATAATATCTATTAAAGAGAATATGTCTAGGCTGTTAAAGGGAGTATGTCTGGGCTTATGAGGTTTTCAACAGGTACACAAATTAATGTTGTACAAAAATAACTTTGGCTGTAAAATTATTTCCTCTCGAAGCTGTCTCAGAGACTTGAACATCCACATTTGCCATGGCTAATTTAATTCATAAAGGATAGGACATCAGTTAAATAGCCTTCATAAGCTTTCCTTTTGCCAAGATCTCTCTTCCCTCTACTTGTAGCAAATATATATAAGAAGATAAAATTTCCTCTTGTCAGACGAAGAAGGTACAACTGAGGGTGAAGGACAAAATATAGTAAAGGCTGCATGTCAGAGTAAATTAGATAGCTGGCTCTGAGGTTAGAAGCCATCTCCTGGATCTAGGTGTCTAGGCTCCCTGCATTCTGGTGGAAGAACATGCAATTTAAGCAATGAGAATGTATAGATTTTATATTGGGTGGTCCCCTGAGGTTGCTAATGTCACATGCATACTGCAATGAATGTTTCCAAAATAATAATCATAAATGCTTGACTGACTGCTTTAAAAAATAATAGTTGGCTTACTTTTTAAATTTGAAAACATTTAAGGAGATTTCTGCTTCCTCTTGGAATTTTCTGTCTTCCTTCAGAGAGTGTCTGTACAATCATTGATTCAAGACTTGTGTTGGAAGCCTCTGGCAGAGGGGCTCTGCAAAGACAACCTGTGCTCAGTAATTTCTTCCTGAGTTACTAAGCTATACCCTGAAATAAATGCTTAATACCTGCTTTTCTTAGTGGAGGTGGAGAGGAAGAGGCACCTACTGAGCATTACACGGATGCTCGCTGAATATATTTTGGATCATACTCCTGCAGTGAAGACTCTGATGTCTGGCAAAATCTTGTTTCGGGAATTTATGTGGATCTAGAGCCCAATTCCTTTTCCTAGCTGTGTTTCAGTCTCTATAGTAAATTATCAATGTGAAAGAATAAAATTAGTGGGTCCAGGATAAGAAGGTCTGTTTCTGGTTATGAGAGAGGGATAGAGCTGCATTCTTTCTGCTAGTTACACTAGCATGAGAAGAGCTTCATTTCTGATCTTATGAAGGGAATCAGATAGCTGGGAGAAAGTCAGAGAAAAGGCTTATCTCAGAGAAAGTCAGACAGATTTCCAGAGTTGGAATGGAAAGTGTTTATGGGAAGAGAGAGCAATGAGGCAGGGCCTGGCAGTTCAGAAGATCTGTGCCTAGAGAGAGGTACAGTGCCACTCCAGTGGAGGCCCCGCTGGAAGACTTTGTCCCTTTGTCTGCATGACTGCTATAAAACTTACCCAGCTGTGGTGTGGTGATTTGGAGCTGAATCCACATCTCCAAACCCAGCCTCTGTGTTCTGAATTGGCAAGGGGGTCTGTAAGATTTGCTAGTCTTCTCTTTGCCTCAGAAAGACATAAGGATGTAAAAGTTCTAGTTAAAAGTCTTTTTCTCTTCACTGTCCAAGGATTCAGTATTCATAAACTAATATTAATGCTACTATCCACGTATGCCTTTGGAAATAATTGATTGACACCAGCCCACACCTATCCCAGGATAATTTCACAGGCTGCAAAGGTGTTTCAATTAATGTTTGTCCCATGTGCTCTGCTGATCACTTGTTTGAACAAAGAATCTGCCTTGTAAGTTCAGCTTCTACAGTTCTTAAACATCTGATTAACTTGAAGTAAGAATATCAGCAATAATAAGTTAATAATGTAGTTTAAACATGGGCAACAGAATAAAATTCATAGTGCTTATGATTTTGTGTAAGATTTAATGTTTCTTCCTGGGAGAATGAACCTGATATTTCAGTAGCAAATATCTGTTTCATTCCTGAGAGACTTTAATTTAACTGAGCATATGTCACAAATACAAACTATTAGAATTAGAATTAGACTGAAAGAAAAAAGACCCCATTACCTTTATTAAGATCTCAATCAGGGCTTCTCACTATCTGAAATCACTGAAGTGAAATTTTGCATAATGATGTAGAAAAGGAAAGATTTAAGAAATAGATTTTTCTAAAGGAAGCTGACATGTCATTTCATGGTCTAATGAGTCTCTGCTGTTCCCCGTAAGCTTTTAATAAGCTGCGAAAACACATTGGAATTATTGTAAGATATCCTTTCCTCTTTTAAGACACTTAAAGGAGAGACGGAATTACATCATGTTGTGATTTTCAATTTCAATTCTATCAAATTTCATTAAAAAAAAAAAAAAGAAAAAATAGGGTGCAGATTTTCTTTCCTGAGCAATGCATAACAATGTTTTGAAAAACAGTGCTTTTCCTAACAATCATAGTATTAGATGCCAAGTTTTCTCTTAACTGCTTCTCACAGATCCTCTGTTCAAGATTCACGGAATCACAGAATCACAGAATGGTAGGCATTGCAAGGGACCTCTGGAGATCATCTAGTTGTGCAGGATTGCGTCTAGGCAGGTTTTGAATACCTTCAGAGAAGGAGACTCCACAACTCCTAACCTGTACTGGTAAATGGGTTATTCCTCCCTAGGTGCAGGACCCTACACTTGCCCTTGCTGAATTTCATTTGGTTCCTCTCTGCCAAATCGATCTGAATTTGTTGAAAGTTTCTGGAAGGCAATAATATCTCAGATATATTTTTCCTTAGTTTGTAGGTGCTTTCTTACATGTTTGGTTTGGTTTTTGGTTGGTTTTTGTTGTTGGTTTTTTTTTTTGTTTTTTTTTTTCTTGATGTCTATTATGTGTTTTGAGATGAGCTATATCATCATTAGGTTTCACATACTCACTTATGTTTACTTGAATATCTGGAAATTTTTCACTATTTGGACTTATATTTTCCCATGCATTGAGTATAAATTAGCTGGCCGATTTTGTGGGCAGTATTTAACTGAATGCATTGCTTGTCAAAGAATATGGAGACTTGTCCTTTAGTGTTAGGCTAGCTTATATCACAGATTTGCATTTCATCTTCTCTGAAAATGTGATGCTGGAACAGCATGTTGCTGTATAAATCTGCTAGCTTTCTGGTTCTTTGAAAAGACCTTTATCGTAACTTGCATAACAATCTGTGGAATATATTAAAATGCACTGTTGTTTACTCAACTGTTATTATGTTGGTTTGGGGTTGGTTTTTTTAGGCAGAGGGATGATAGTGCCTTAATGCATGCTCACTTGTATTCAAAGTTCTGAATGACTGGAATAATCTTATTTTTTAAACTTTTGATATGTCTTGAAATATTATCTTTCTAATAGTAGAGGCCAGATTTGCAGGATGCTTTCAAAGCAGGCATGGAGGCTCTCAGAAATCCAGGCTCCTTGGAGTAGTTAGTCCCCAAATGAGGTTTAAATAGGGAAAAACAAGCAGTTCAATGCTACTCGTCTCATTTGTATATTTCCAAAGCTTTCCTGCTAAGCAAATGAAAGCCTCAGTCTTATGTCTTTGGTCATAGGCAGGTCTTGCAGCCTTAGTGATTCTCTGTCACTTCTGAATTTGATCACATGAACCCAAGCAAATTGCTGCTGCTTCGCCACCAGCAACAGGCTGAAAGGTGATTTCTTGGCTTTGTTTTCTGCATGTAGGATGGTTGCTCTAATGAAGCAACATGATATAGCTGTTCTTCTGGTCCAGGCACTTACAGATATTCTTTCTAATGGAAATGATGCATGTCCAATGGTTAATGGAGGAGTGCTGGTAAATGCCAGAGGAAGCCTGCTTCTTTTCCAACTTTCTTGATGCTCCTTACATTGTCTTCTTGTATATAATCGTCTATCTGTGATGATCTGTATTCCCTTAAAATAAGGGCTTTATGAAAAAAAAATTGCAAATAAACTGTAACCTCATCTAACCTTTAGAAAATCAGACACAGTGAAGGAAGAGATTTGACTAAAGGACTATTTAGGGAAAGGCTGAGGCAGCGTGTAACTGGTCTATTCTGAAATCTGAAACACTATGTTCTTTTATTACTGCAGCTCCCATGCAGTTATCATTTTTGAACGAGGCAGAATTTCTTTATACATAGATGACATATTACATGCATCAGAATATGATACTCTTCTGTGTGGTCAGTGTATGCAGTACTTGGAAAAGATACTGCTTACACTCGCTATCACACATGAAACATCACAATTTCCACCTTTAGTCTTTTTCAAGCATATGAAATCTATGGAAGATTGTCACATTATACATGAGAAATATAACTACAAAATAAATCCAAAAATTAGGAGATAGGAGAATTCAGAGAGACACCAAATTTTAGTTATAACTCATAGATTCATGTTTACCTTTAATGAACTAAGAAAAAATAAACATAAAAAGCTAATAGTAGTGCCATACATTTTTTTATGTTTTGGTAATGGATTCCTTAAAAACTGTAGTGAAACCAGATTATTCACATCTACATTTATCTTTGAAATAAAAAAAAATAAGAATGTCTGAACTGTTGAAAGAAAGAGGGAAAAATGCTATGAATGAACTTCAGGAGATAAAAGCTGGGATAATATAGTGAGGAACTTACCCTTCCCTAGTCATTCACTTTTGGAGGTAGTTTCTTGGTCTAACTGAACCTTTCAACATGGCTACTTTTAGTTTCCCTCATTTCAATTCATCTTCTCATATATCCATTTTTCAGCATGTGCTCAGCTTTAAACACTGCAGTAACCCCATTGGACTAAATAGAATGCTTTTGTCCTTTAAGTTTAGTACATGGTTAAGTTTTGACAGGATCAAGATGGCACTTACAGAATAACTTGTTTAGAAATTTAAACACATCATTCAGAATGCAAAAGGGAACAATATGAAACATAGCACCTCTTAAGTGTTTTTGATGCTGCAAAACAAGCTGCAGTGGTATTAGTCTCTAATTTAATCTGAAGAAAATGCTAGATTTAATTGTAAAGTCATGGAATCTCTTCATATTTTTGCCCAAACTATTGCATATAAAACTGTTTAGACCAAAGATTAATTATTTGTGGCACAGGTTCTTAAGTTATTAAAAACTGAGATAAGCTGAAGCCAAATTTATTCTGTTGCACTTTTAAATGTAGAGAACCATCACTATGAGCAGAACTTAGTTCCCTTATTTTTCTTTGTATAGCTATAAATAGGAAATGTGATCTCATCCATTTATAAATTAAGACCTTCATTACTCATTTGTGGTTTGTTATACACACAAGCTAAATCTGTCCTTTCCTATGATGCAGAATGAAGATCCTTGTCAGCTGTAATTGCTGTATGTGGAAGACAAGTGCTACATTATTCTTCCCCAGTGGAGTGAATGTTTGCTGTGTTTAATATCATAAAATTTGATTTCCCCGTGAGCTAATCAATAATCTGAGGCTAAATGCTGTCATGCCTTTCTCATTCTTCACTGTTGACAGGTTGAAATCCCCAAGTACTTATTCCTTTTTGTGACTATTGTTTTTTTTTGCAGCAGGAGCCACACATACGAATGCCAAATGAACTGACACTGAGAGAAGAGCTAAAATTCTTATCAATACAGGCACTGACAGGGACCTGTAGTCCAGCTCTGGTCAGCCACTGGTAATTGTGCAATAGAGCTTTAATCAAGAAGGATCCATAGAACATCTTGTATTCATGTTCTGATATAGCACAGCTACAGAATGCTTAAAATCAAGCAATAAGAAACAATAGCCACACTTGAAATGTGCCAGAGGAGGAGAATAAGAGAGATTAGACTTCAACAGAGTTGTAGTTGGAGACTCCAGATACCAAATGTGGTGATTGGGTCAAGCCTGAGATAGTGAGCCTGATTTATCAGCTAAGCCTCTGACAGATCTACCATCTTAAATCCTGTCTCTGGCCACATGTGATCTCCATAGAAAAGGCCGAGAGAAGCTTTTCCCAAAATTCTAGAAATGATACATGAAAGGCAGATTATAGGAGGGATCTTTTCTGAATGCTACAGGAAACTGAAAAGTCTAAATATGATGCAAACAGACAGTAATCCACTTTTGTCTTGGATCCCCTGGTCAATGCCAAGATAAAGAACAAATGTCTTTGAAAGGAAAAAGCAAGTCCTATATTTGATACAGATCTTCTGGGTGAAAGCAATCTTTTGGGATACAGATGAATAGTACTGGAACCGTGCAGTTTCCAAAATGGGTTATGGAAAGTTAATTAAATGCTTACATTTGGAGTGAAGCCTTTGGTGATGCTGGAAAATTTGTGACTCCCTGGAATATTGTCCTTCATAAAATGATTACTTCAGAATTTTTCTGCATCTACAGTTATGAAATGAGCCAATTCTTATGAAGCTGAGCTGTATTAGTGGGCTTCTTGGACTCAGTATTGAGTAACTTAAAAATCATCTTAGAGGCACATTCTCCATCAATGTGTGTTTTCCTCCCTTTAGCAGCTTCATTCTGGCATCTGTGTTAATAAATCTCTGAGGCAATTCTCTCAGGGCATGTCCTGCAAAAAATAGAGCTTAAGCTTCCTTCTTGTCTCTGTAGTCTGTACACCTTGTCTAAAATAAGCTGCATTGAGAAGTGCTAGAAAAAATGGGAGAATTACCATTGCTTTTCTCTAAGGCTGAGATTGAAAACATTTCCCTTTATGTTGTTCCTTCCAAAGGCAGAAAGTAAGACCTTTTCCTCTGCTGTTTGTGGAACAGTTCCTGTGAATATTTATTTAAATAAAATTTGTAATGCTGCTTTCTGTTGAGAAGAATTTTTGCTTTTTCCCAAGACAATTCAGAGATTTCTGGTTTTTTTGCTAAGAAAGTTGGTGGAATATAACAACTTACTAATTTAACAATAGGCGTGATTCATACCAGTTGGCTGCTATTCTGCAAATGTTTGCACAACAGAAAACTGCACATTAATATATATGTTAACATCAGTGGGTTTCCTGTTTTGCTTATAATTAAAGGTTTTAAGTTCTGAGCTAAATCACTACCTGTATTCTAAGATAATAATGTAAACGATGGGTGGTTGAGTTTTTTAATTTACTTTGTTCTGATTTTAATTTGGGGCATTATATATATTCATATAAAATGGATTTTTGCACATCTTTTTGTGAAGATCTAGATTCTCATATTTATGCATGAAACACCATTCTGTACAGGCTTGGTACATGCCATAAAGTGTCCAGTTTAACAAGTCTCAGAAAATCGTCTCCCTTTCCCTGTACTATTGAAGTTTTGCTCTTTGACTAAACAACACACAACAGGGTTTAAGTGCTTAGAAATACTTTACTAGTTCTGTGTCCACAAGATGTCAGTGTGGATTCTTAATTCACTTCTACTGTTACTGTCAGCCTTAAAACATTGCTGAAAATAACGGTGAAAAACTTGGGCAACCCCTTCTGCAGACATTTCCTTTGAAGCTGAAAGGAGTATTCATCATGTAAAGATCCCTTTATTGAGCTGGATCAGATCTTTGGCATTTAAAGGGACTTTTGCATCAGGCTGTTGTTTCTAATCCTTCCATGGAGGAGAAATACTAAGCTTTGGATGTGTCTGTTGAACAGCAGAGACCAGTGAAGCTGGTCTGACAGCTAAATCTAACAGGGCTGGTGGGTTCAAGCAGTACAGGACCTTGCTGAGTGTGAGGTATCCAATCTGGAGCAGAAAAAAAGATGTTAATGGCATGGGGCTGTAAAAGCTAGCTCAAATTGCTCAGAGACAAGGCTTGTTAGGCTAGGATCACTGCAGAGTTAATGTAGCATAATGATTTTTTTTAACTTGAATTAATATTTCTGCATTGGTTTGCATTGTATCTTGTGGATGCTAACATATAGTTTGGTTTAATTGCTTATCTCCGTCTAGCTAATGTTGTGTGGCATATTCATCTCCTTCTGTTTAAAGTCTATTAAGATTGGTGATTTTGGTTCAGGTTGTTTACTGTATTTTGCTATATACACATCCGTGTAGTGGGGGAAAAAGCCAGCAGAATTTGGTAAGCTTTCAATACCTAAATAGCTGTTGCTTAAATCCCACTGAATTTCGTCTGAGTTGCCAGCTTTTGCTGAGGAGAATTCAATTGACCTTAATACTATGGATATATAGGACATAAGAGGCATTTAATCAAGTCTCACACATCACTGCTTTGAAAGACTGCTTGAAAACTCTGAAGAGATCCTGATAAACATTTTATTAGAATGCATTTTTAATCAAAATAGTTTAGTTCATGCAGCTGGATGTAGGAGTCATTTAAAATTTTTTTTGCTTTAGATAAATGAATTAAAGTGAACCACTTAGTAGACTACTTTATAAATAATATTCTCTAAATGAAAGTTGAAGAGAAACAATGGCTTTGAATCAAAATCATGATAGATCTACAGAAAACATTTTCTAGCAGCATGCATAAAAAAGAATGTGAGTGATGTGCCTTGTACAGCAGAATGTGGTTTTATTTCAAATATGTTTCTCAGGGTAAGGCAAACAACAGGGAATCTACATCTATCAAAGCCAAAGCTGCTTTTTGTAGGCAATTAAAAAGAAGTTTAAAAATGTATCCTTTGCCTATCATAAGGAATATCACATTTTTTTCAGTAAACATGGAAGTGGAATAGTACAATAGCAGCCTTAAAGAAGAATTCAGGTTGCAAATGTAAATATATATTTTAATTGTGTTTTATAAAACACATTTTTCTTGTACTGTTGCAGTACATCCATATGAACTGGTATGTTCTTTAGTCTGCTTTTCATATTACTGTTTTCTGTGTAATTGCAATTCTGGTCATCCTTAAACAAGGCTTACTGTATTAGTGGATAAGCTGGGAACTAGAGGTGTGAGAGTCTGAAGAAACACTGTGTGCTTCCCATGTTTATTATACCATGAAAAGCTGCACTGTTGCTTAAAATAAAATGGTATTAGATCTCAGATATTTGTGGGGGAAAATTCTTTGTAAATGTTAGTATGGTATACCACTGTTCACAACAAATAATCTTTTTAAATTCTCTTTTATAATTCTCTAACTATTTATTATGCGCCTGACATTTTTTCAATATTTGTGTTACAGAAGCCTTCTCTCATATTCCCTTTGTCAGGGACCTTAGGAGTAGACATGATAGAAAGTTCGCAATTTGGAAGCATACTCAGGTATTCTTGTGGGTCCCATTGATTCAAATGAAACAAGAATGGTCTGGGATTTCAGCCCATGCAAACATCTTTTGTTTCATGCAAACAGTATAGAAGAAAATGTCAAGTGTAGGATATAATTCCTGTCAGTACCATGTGTTCTGCTTACTCAGCTGAATAATTAGTCTCTTTTTGCTATAGATTCAGTCTTTGATACAGAACACTTGTTTTTTGCTGTTTTGAAACAAGATCCCAATTTCTGAAAAATATGATTCTCTGATGGTAACTGTTTGGTGGCCCATAGATAAGTTCTCTATCTTTGGCAGGTGTATAAGTAATATCCTGGCTTTGGCTCTTGCTTATCTCCTTTTTTTTTTAGTGTATGTTAGCAAGTAGGATTCTCCCATCAGTAAAACCATTGTAATTTTCAGATGTAAAAAAACAATGACAGTTCAGAGAAATAGCCTTCAGCTTCTACAATAAATAGAAATATTTTTTAAGATGCTGTTATCAGCAGTTGCCAACTGGACTACCATGTGTTGATAGATGTTAGCAGGAGCTAAAGGACTGATATATACTCCTTTATATATATATATATATATATATATATACCTTTAACATCGTCAGAGTATATTGATGTTACTTCAATGAGGTTTTCCCTTATTCCTGATTGAAGGAATTGCTGAAAGAAGCTAATGCTTTCCTGGCTGCTTCCCTGGGTCTGAGATTGTAGACCAGAATCTGAAGAAGCTTTGATGATCTGCATAAGAGCAAAATGATCCCTTTTAATAGGTATAGAATCAACAATAAAGATGCTATTCTGACTGATGAACCTCTAAATACATGTGACCATATTTTGAGATAGTCAAATGACCATGTCTGAGCAAAACTGAAGCTTCCTGCATTTTCCATCTAGTCTCTTAAGGAAAAGAAGTTAAGTCTTTTGTCACCCTCTTAATTCATCCCTAAAAATATGAACCCTTTGGACAGTTTAAACAAAATTTGAAGGATGGGAAAAATACCTCCAAGATAATTAAATTCCTTCAAGCTCCACAAAAGTTGTGAGGAGAAAGAGTCAATTCACTTCCCTTCATGGAGAAAGAGGCAAGTGGCATCTCATGGAAGGGCAACACAGAGGCCATGAGCAGCTCAGGATTTTTCTGGAGTGCATTGCTGATAACATCTTGACACAGGTGACCAAGGAGCTGATGATAGGAGATGCTGTGATGGACATTATTTTCACAAAAAAATACAAAACTGGCCAGGGATATAAACCCTGATGGCAGCCTTGCTGCAGAGACCGTGAGTTCAGGAGTGGAGTTCAGGATCTGGAAATGAGACATTAAGGCCAAAAGCAGGATCACACAAGCTTTGACTTCAGGAGAGAAGACTTTGGTCTGTTCAGAGACCTGCTTAGAACAATGCCATGGAAGACAGCCCTGGAAAAAAAAAAGGAGTCCAGGAGAGCTGGTAGGTTTTAAAGGATTGCCTCTGCCAAGCTAAAAAACTGTCCAACCATGCAAGAGGGTGGCAAAAGGCCTGCATAGATGAACAGGTAGTGCCTAACTAAACTGAAACTAAAGAAGAAATACACAGGAGGTTGAAGCTGCTTCAGGTAACTGTGGAGAGAAGAAATATAGAAACATCATTCAAGTGTGCAGAGATGGGGTTAAGAAAGGCAAAGCCCTTCTGGAACTGAATCTAGAAAGGAAGAAGAAGTACCACAAGATAGGCTTCTACAAGTACACTGGCAACAAAAAGGAAGACTAGGGAAATCATGTGTCCTTCACTGAACTCACTGGAGAACCTGGTGACAAAGTATGTGGAAAAGGCTGAGGTATTCAATGCCACCTTTGCTTCAGACTCTACAAGCAGGATTTGTCTCCAGGAATACTAGGCCCTTGCAAGACTGGGAAAGCCCAGAGCAAGAACTTAGCTTGGTAGAGGAGAATCAGGTTAGGGAACATTTAAATAAACTGGACGTTTGGGACCTAATAGGATGTACCCACAAGTATAGAGGGAGCTGGCCAATGTCATTGCCAATTATCTTTGAAAAGTCATGGTGATATGGGAAGATTTCTAAGGACTTGAAGAAAGCAAATAGTATTGGGTTTGCGTGGCAAGGTTTTGGTAGCGGAGGGGCTACAGGGGTGGCTTCTGTGAGAAGCTGCTAGAAGCTTCCCCTGTGTCTGATAGAGCCAATGCCAGCCAGCTCCAAGACGGACCCACTGCTGGCCAAGGCCAAGCCAATCAGCGCCTCTGTGATAACATATTTAAGAAAGCAAAAAATNGAGTCCTCCTCCTGAGGAGGAAGAAGCAGGAGAAACAACGTGTGATCAACTGACTGTAACCCCCATTCTCTGTCTCCCTGTGCTGCTGAGGGGGGAGGAGGTTGAAGCCGGGCATGAAGTTAAGCCTGGGAAGATGGGAGAGGTGGGGGGAGGTGTTTTAAGATTTGATTTTATTTCTCATTCCTCTACTCTGTTTTGCTTGGTAATAAATTAGATGAATTTCCTCTCTCTAAGTTCAGTCTGTTTTGTTCGTGACGATAATCAGTGAGTGATCTCTCCCTGTCCTTATCTTGACCCATGAGCCTTTCGTTATACTTTTTCTCCCCTGTCTAGTTAAGGGGGGAGTGATAGAGTGGCTCTGGTGGGTATCTGGCCCCCAGCCAGGGTCAACCCACCACACAAATGGAGGCTAGTCAATAGTAGTGTACCCCAGGGTGGATTATGGGGCCAATACTGTTTTAACATTTTCCTTAATGACCTGGTTGATGGGACAGACAGCACCCTGAACAATTTTTAGATTGTATCAATCTGGGGGGATATGTCAGATATCACTATGATATACCAGTTGCTTGTGTTGCCATCCAGAGGAACCATAACAGGCTGAAGTAATGGTCCAACAGGAATCTCATGAAGTTCAAGAAAGGGAAATGCAAAGTCCTGCATCTGGGGAGGAATAATCCCACAGGCACTGGTGCACACTGGGGGCTGACCAGCTGGAAGGCAGCCTTACATCAGACATCAGTATACCTTTGTGGCAAGGAATGCCAATAGCCTCCTGGGCTGCATTAGGAAAAGTATTGCTAGAAGGTCAAAGGAGATTACTCAGCACTGGTGAGACCACATGTGGAGCAGGCTTAATGGAACAAGTTTACTGAAGGGCCATGAAGGTGGTTAAGGGACAGAAGCACCTGTCATATGAGGAAAGGCCAAGAGACCTGTCATATGAGGAGAAGGCTCAGGGGGGATCTTACCAATGTGGATTGATACCTAGTTGGAGGGAGTAAAGAAGACAAAGGCAGAGTCTTCTCAGTGCTGTCCAGTGGACAAGAGGCAATACGCACGACTGAACTGTTTCCCTGCGTGGATCTCATTATATCATTGATTTTTAAAGATAGCTCCTATCTGACTTCAGAAATTAATCCCACTTGAGAAGTAAGAGCATAATTTGCACTCAAGTTCAATGTTATGAAAACATGTCCTCTCTGTTAGCAGGGGAGTCACCCATTACTAGTATCAGTAGCTATTTTGATTACATCAAGACACTTTTTTTGTTTTTTAAGGTTGAGACATCCAACCAATTTCACCCTGAAATGAGATTTAAAAGTGCTTTCTATTTATTTTAGATACGGACTGCTTTGGAGAAGAGTGACTTCATGTTTGAAAATAAAAAGTCAGATCTCTACTGTTTGTAACCAAGTTATTGTATGTAATATTCTCTGAACATGTAAAGACTGTGATATACATGCAATGTTGTCATTTCAGAGTTGCCTTTCTGCAGGTCCATTTTTGAATTAGTGCAATGAGGCATAACACAACTGATGCAGAACTCACACTGATACCACTGGTATCTCTGTCACACTTGCTATGTCAATTCCCATGCAAAGCCCAGATTGGTGCCGCCATTTCCTCATGTGCTCTTACTTTACTACTAGCGTTAGAGGCATACACAAGGTAGTGGACCTCATTTACTGTCTCAGCAATCTCTAGCTGTCATAAGTTCTCTGTAGACAGAGCACCACAAACCAGCTAAAGAAGAGGATGAAATTCCACTCACTTTCAGGCAAATACTAATGCAGAAGACACCTTTAGTAACTTAAGTGTTCTTGAATGTTTCCTTTAGGAAGAAACTCACCCACAGTGATAAAGAATAGCCTTTGAGCAGAATATCTCCAAACATTTCTCCAAATATAGGAGTTTATTTCTCTAGAAGTTCGAACTCTTCATACTCAGTAGTTTGGTCTTTATAAAGATGGCCATGTGACCTCTGAATTCAGTGCAGTGTCCATGTCTTTTCCTGAAATAATAATGACATCAACCCTAAACATACACTTGGTCTAAAAGAATTTTGCTAATGTTGTCTAAATAAAATCCATAGCATTATTTCAAGGTCTTATCTAGGAAAAGAATTCATCACTTTGGACCAATCCATGACTTTGACTGAAATTTTAATGTGATCCCCTACAGTTATAAATACTTCTTGGGGTCTTATTCAGCGAGAGAGTTGATGCTGTAATGGAAATATAGTCTTATCAGAGAGAAAAGGGGAAGGTATTCTTGTCATTACAGTGCTTCCCAGAGATAGAAGAAATTTGCAGTTAATTCCAGTGTTTTTCTTAAGCTTCCTATATGATCGTTGGCAAGTTGTTTTGGATGAAAATTACCACAATAATGTCAGAGTTGAAGTTGTACCAAATACTTCTAACTCACTTTCCCTGCTGATTTCTGTGATCTTTATTCTCAAGCTGGGGTAGAAATTCTTCTGTACTGTTCTCTGTCTTCCCGAATATTTAGATTATAAGACATTTGGTTCATGGACTGACTCTTAATGCATGTTTTTATCATGTTTGCACTCAATAGCACCACTGTCTGGATAAGGAATTTTAACAGGAATATCTAAACATAAAAAATCATCCTAACAACTTGAAGAGGGTAAATTGGAATGACACATCCAGTAATACTGCCAAGCTATATACCTTTCATCTAATCTAATTATAAAGATGCTATGCCTACACAAACACTTAATGCATTAATAAGGATTGACTTAATTTATTGAAAGGTTCTGCAAAAGACTTCTGAAGCACTATTACCTTGCTCTGAATGTTAGAATAACAACAAAAAGGAAAACTCCACATTCAAACCGTGTAGCTTTGGGACCTGCTTAACAGATGCCAATAAGCCTATTGGAAGGGTTTATATAAATCAATGCAAACCAAAACAAAATCCGTAAGATAACCCTCAAGCAATTGGTTAATCCTTGTTATTCCCTATTGTCTGGGCCAGGAGTTTAATCTTCTCTGGAGACCACTACAGGGTGTATCTCTGAAAATCAAAGTGTCATTGACATTGTGTTATTGGAACAATAATATACCTGTTGCTGCTGTAAATGACTATTTAATATCCAAAAATTGGTCTGGTTTCTGAGACATTAATGAGAAGTAGTTTATCTTTTGTCACAGGAGAATTTATGATTATGCCTTAATCTTATTATAGCTCTCAAGAAAATCAAATAAAGTCATATTATAGCAATACAGTTGCACACAGATAGTGTAGTTTAAGGTTTCATTGCCATGTCCATTATAAATCTTTTATTCCAAGGAGGTGTAACTCAGTTGTGTGCACTAGCTCTGAGCTAAAGCTTGACAAAGTGATCTTATAACTATGGGAGATTATTTCTAAATACAGTTCCAATGAAATAATTTTTTAGTGTGTGAATGATAAGATTCAGTAGAATATAACTTTATGAGTGGCAGATGTCTATATTTAGGTTTCTGTTCATTAAAAATAGGAAAGTAAAAAATCTATTTCTCTCTCCACAATTGCTGAGGAGAAGATATATTCAGGACAGCTGAACTCAGAACATTTTTGAGCACCTAAAAAAAGAGGGCTAATACAGGTCCCACTGAAACCTGCTAAAGATTTTCCATTGACTTCAGAAGGGTAGAGATTTTAAGATTAATCTTTATATGGTAGCTCAGAAGCAGAATTTCTCCACTCTCTGACTGACTGAGAATTTTTCTCGTGATCTGTGTTCATTATTATTGGTGCCAGTAGTGTAAAGTGTCAATTGAATGTAATTGACTTGGAGAGGATGGAATTCCTAGTAAGATACAAGTAGAACCTTGTGCAGTCCCACTAAATTCACAAACATTCTGTTGACTTCCACATCCAGAAAAACTGGTGTTTAAATATTAAAAGCAATATATGCACAGATATACAAAAAATGCAGGATTTGTCAGTGTTTTTGGATTATCTAATAGTTTTGCTTGTCACTGCTGATCCAAATCAGATGTTATTTTAAAGTACCAGGACAGTATCAAGCTGTTGGTTGTCCTAAACCCAGTATTTCTTAGGGTAAAAGAACAGTACTGGGCACTTGTAGATTTGGGAAAATAAAATACATTAAAAAGTTGAGATAACTTAAACACAAGTCAGATAAATTTGACATTTTCCCAAAAATTTTGTCAAAAATGAAAAGAAAACTTAAAAGACTGTATTGAAAAATCAAGTTTAGAGTTACAGAATGGTTATGGTAAAATGGCTTCCTGGAAAGAATGCTAATTACAAATGACTGTGTTTTACTATCCAAGATGGCTTTTAGATCAATAAAATTCAAATTCAGTGCTTATTTTACAATAACAGTCAAGTAATAAGGAAAACTGAGAAATGTAATAGTGACAAATAGTTTAGACATCTACTATTTATCTCACTAAGACAGCAAAGATGATTCTAAATGGAATTATGCATTATTCCATTAATGCATGCATCTTTGGTTCACAACACTTTTGGAGAGTTCATGTGTGCTTTTAACTCCTGCTGACTAGTAACATAAAAGGGAATCTCAGAAGATATTTCGGGAGATTTGATAGTAAAGTGCCTAAATCTCATGAACTTTAAAGTCTTTTGAACATCTTGACTTATTTGAGAGGAGAAAATTGTAGTGCAGGTGCTCTCCTAAATCCTCCAAACTTTCGAGTAGGTACTTCTGATCTGTAACTCTTGGTTATAGATTTTGGATGAAAAAAGTTATATTACCATTATTAATTTAGAATAATCTCAAAATCAGTCATGGAAACGTAAGTCTAGAAGGAATGGAATGAGACTATATACTCTGTTCCCTACCTCATTTGTGTAGTATCAGGCGCATCATACTTGACAGGGGGTGTCTAACCCATCCTTAAAGATCTCTGATGCTTAAAGACCCTGAAACTCCCCGAGAATTCAATTATTTGCAATCCTTATTCTTATCCTTATTTTCCTGACGGTAAATCTGCGTATTCCCTTGTGCATTTGACGCTCCCCAACAGCACGGAGAACAGACAATGCCACTCCCCTTTATAATAGTCATATTGAAACACATTGAAAACACATCTTCATGGCCTCTCCACTCCTTTCTCATCTCTGCTCTGAATTTTGAACAAATGGGAACTTCTTGTAATTCAAGTTGTTGTTTTCAGTTACCATTCTCTAGCTCACTTTCTGCTTGGCCAAAACTTGGCATGATATTCCAGCAGAGGCCTTGCTAAGTCTCTTGTGACTTAAAGGTTTGTGCAGGCCCTATGGGTATGTGTGTGTGTGTGTATATATATTTGCCTTTCATGCTGTTTGCATATTTTGCAACATATTATTGCTCAGTTCTTGCTCAGCTTCCAATTCAAAGTAACAGTCCTTTTCTCTGAAAAACTGTCACCGGGCAGTGTTTACCTATTTTCTCTCTAGTACAATAGGCTCTTTATCTTTAATGATATAGAGATATTTTCTTTTTTCCTCAGACAATTTTTATTTTTCCAGTTTGTGAAGATCATTTTCTAAGCCTGTCTTTCAGGTTTCTGATAGTTATTCTCAGCCTAACATCTTCAGTTTTAACAAGGATAGTCTCTTTTTCATCATCCAAGTTATGAACAAAAATACTGAGAAGTGCCAAGTTTAAGGATTTCTAGTGCAACGATGACCTGTAATCATTATAAGTGAGGATTTTTTTTTAACCAGTTTTGTGCTCTTTTGTAACCTCTGTAGTACTCCATTATTTTCTTCAGCAGAAGTAATATGAAACAGTCAAGAGCCTTAACAGAAGGCAAGATATTTGGGTTAAATTGCTTTTCCCATCACAGGAGGAAAGGGGATATTGTACCTGACAAACTCATATAAAATTTCTGCTCATCATCTTGTAATCCACTAGATGGTTACAGACATTTTATTTGTTCTAGTGTTTTTCTGAAGTGGAAATTGACAGGTCTGTAATTCTAGTGTAAAAACTCCATCTTTTTTGATCTCTTGATCTTCTTCCCATAGATTCTCTCTGAAAGATACCTAGTAGCATTATCTTTTTTAGATAATTCTACTTCAAAGAAAGAGTAAAAAGTGAAATAGAGAGAACAGGGAAAGTAAGAGCATTTTTATATTTATGTTGTTAGTCCTTTTGAAAAGTCTAATTAAAGAAAGGCCTGAAAGTGGTTTTGTGTTTTGTTTGGGGAGATTGAACACTATTGCTGTGCACCCTTGCTGTCTTGGTACATCATTGCAATTTGATCAAGGCTTATAGCCTTTCATAGACTTGAACATCAAGGAAATATGGAAGAAAAATTTGTTTCTCTCCCCACAGAATTTACGATCTAGGTTGACCTACTACTGCTTAGGCTGATGGATAAATCAGTCCATGAAACCCCTAGATGATTTTTGGCTCTGATGATCTGTGGCTGTATCAACAGTAGCAAGTATTATGGCAAAATCAGAATGAATTTGTAGAGTATTTTGTGCCATAGATCTGACATCCACACCGTGTGTATTTCAAAGATTTTACTTCAGATTAACTCAAGTATGGCCCTATTGACTGAGCATGTCATGATGATATATGCTTTGATTTATTTTCATCTGAAATAAATCTAGTTCACATGGTCTGGCGCTGTACAGTGACAGGAACGAAAGCACAGTAAGTAAGGAGTAATTAGGAGATTTCCTTCTGCAGTGCAGTCCTTATTCACACTAAAGCACTATGTATTTCTAGGGATACTCCCATAGTTTTGGATAATGAGTTGGCTGATATATCTAATGTTAAAAGACATCATCTAACTTTAAGGAGTTCACTTATGCATCTAGCCACCATTAGTCTTGGGTTTCAAATGTGGCACGGAAGTCACTCCTGTAGGAATGTGTATATTCTGCATCTTCCTTATGCCTTACTTAAAGGCTGAAAAGCTGAAATACAGTTGCTTTTTCTATTCCTGATTTGCTTTGCCAAAACTCACTGTATGACCTGTGTTACAGATAAATCTGAGGAGTCTACAGTGTGGCAATAAGTCCAGCACCTTCTAGAAACTATAAAGCTTTTTGTGATCATTGTGATTACTCAGGGTCTAGTTAAATAAGTCTTGCTGTGTGTGAAAAATGGAGACTATGCTAAGGGGAAAGCGTATATGTATATGTACATGTACAGACATATTTAAGCTGTTGGGTTTTTTCCTTTGTTTACTGTGCCTTTACATGTGCCTTGTAGCAGCACAGTAATGTATGATGAAAGGGCATCTTTAAACTATTCAACTAATTAAACAGCTTGGTAACTCTCAATGTACTTGTTACATTATTATTTGGGGGCCAATAGAGAGAAAAGGAACCAGCCAAACATTTACTTCTTCACAGATTTTAAGGCACGAAAGAATCATGATAGTCTGCTCTGATCTGCTGCACAAATCCTTTTTTGTACCTATTATTTGTCTTTACTGAGGTTAAAATAAATAACAAAAATAATGCTTAGAACTTATGAATGAAAGCAATAAGCATGTGAAACCTCAGCTGTGTAACTCTACATACCATATTGTATGTCCATTATGTATTCAATAAAGTTGATGGGGGGAAAATTACCACTATGGTCTAAAAATGCAGAATGTTCATCCTAGGGGAAAGATTAATTTGGGGCTTTGAGTGGAACATCTGCCGTTGGGAATATGGGAAGGGCATACACACATAGAGGTGCTATCCATCCATCCATCCATCCATCCATCCATCCATCCATCCATCCACTTCTTCTGACATGTATCCTATTCCTTTTCACTGGACGTTAGGTGGCTTGTGGAACCCACCAGCTGACTCAGGATCAATGTAATCAAACCTTCTTTGCCACTAAGGCAGAGAATGGTTAAGTAATCTAGGGACACAGCCCAGTTACATTTTCTTATGCTTTTCTGCTGATGGTTTTCAGTATATAGTGTCAAATACAGCGAGAGGTAGGACTTACATAAGAAATGGCAATAGGATTATTACTTTTTAAAATTTATTCTTGTAGATCAAAACAAATTAGTTGTGCAGGCATCATGATGCTTTTCAGCTCCATTCATGTGAATGAGTGTCTGATTAGTTACTGCTACTTTACTGACCTTCAGTTTGAAGCAGACAGACATATCCTTTAGACAGTCCAGTGGAAAACACATTTTCATTAGGTTATTATTACTTCCAACTGAATCGCTTCAGCATCACTGGTTGACTACTAGGCTGCTAGAGCATCTCAAAGAATTCAGACGTTAGTGTGTTTTGTGAGATTTGGTAAGAATAAGCTAGAATGACAGTGAAATGAAGAATGAATTAAGGTGGATTTTTAGGTTCTTAGTGACAAGTATTTCCTTAATCAAGGAAAAAGATTGCTTCAAAATATAATTCCTTCCCTGATGCCTCATTTGATAACTTTCCATAATTGTTCTCTAATTCTCTATTTCATTACTGAATGGGGTGTTAACTGCATTCATTGAACGTTACTTGCTGCTCTGGAAGAGAGAATTATTTTGTCCGTACAATCCATTGATTACATGCTTTAAAGTTGTTTTGAATTAGCTTAAAATTATCAGTGCTACTTCTTCATCATAATGAAGATGACGTTAGACAGGGTTGAGATAAACATTTTTAAATTCAGGGAGCTTTTTAAATAATGAAATCCAATATCAGCTGAAGGGCATATCTCTTACTGCTAGCTATCAAGAGAATCAAAGCAGATTCTATTTCTAATTCAGATATCTCATTTAGATGACTGAACAGAAGTGGGACAATTTCAGTCTGGAGACTCTTGAGTGTACAGAGGAATGGATGGGTAGGAAAGATGTAGCTACTCTACAGCAATGAGATTGAGTTAAGCATTTCTTAAACTTACAAAAAACAATTTTAATAATTATTTTTCGGATGTATGTCTACATTAGTTTTTCTTATGCTTTGCTTATTTCCCAAGGCATTAGAGGAGCATTATTAGAAGTGCAAAGTATCAACCCTTTAAAGGTGTGTTGGGTAGATGCTGACTATTTTGATTCTTGGTTGATATTTTATTGCTTGTTTAGAAAATATATAGTTTAAACTATCAAGATTATTGAATCTTATAAGGTGAAAAAAGTTGGAAATGTATTTATTTATTTTTCCTGCTTTATGATGCTTTTAGATCTTCTTTTCTCACAATTTAGAAATGAACTAAAGCACCAAGAGAGCTATTTACTTTCTAGGGAATGGACTGTGATTCTCTAATTCATACTGGTGAGTAGTTTCTTCAATGGACATGTTAAAAATGTCCTCACCAGACAAAGGAATTATTTATGAGTGTAGGTTGTTGAGATGTGAGAGAAAAAGGGATTCATGGCCCATTTCTACCCTCACAAATCTGCCCAGAAATAACTAGCTAGGTGTTTTCACACAAAAATGTGGCAGTGTCCTGGACCACTCTAACTGTGAGTTTGGTTGAGTTAGTGCTGTGTATCACTGTGTACCACAGTGAAACAGCTCAGTATCATAGGAAATAGTTAGTTCAATTTGGGAAATATTTCCCATATAAGACTTTAACTAGTCCTCTAAATTTTTACCAAAACAATCAGGAAAGTAGATGTTTGCTTTCAAATTAATCTTTCATCACAGATTTGTACTACGGGATTAGCAGGCAGAATGCTTAGGCTTGCTTGCTTTGAATGTAGATTCCTTGCAAGATCTTCATATTGCTTTTGTCAACTCTGTCAATAAGTAATTGTTGAGTATAATGTTGGTTCTCTGTGGATCTTTGTGATGTTATTCCTATATATCAAATTGCCATGCATGGTTAGTATACAGACAGGATGGAGTTACTCCATTTTTCCATGTGTGAAATTCTATGGTCAGGTAATTCACACCACTCCTACAGATTTTAAAATCCTTTCAGCAAGTGCAGAATTTCCGGAGAGCAGAATGGGCCGAGCAAAATATCTCAGTTTGCTGGTCTTATAACATAACATATTTGCTGCAGTTATATTTGTGCTTCTCACAGTCATTATTCATCTTTAAAATAAAGGTGTTGCTCAGGGATTTCAAGGACTGAGATTGAGCTCCAGAGAATACTGACTGCTATGGGCTGCAGATTAACATTGTCTAAATTGCATGAATAATCATCATTTTTTATTCTTTAACATTATCTTCTTTGAAAGCTACTCATTTGGGTTTTAAATCTCGTTGGGGACAGCGCTGTGAAATGGAGATGCCATCTGTCATCCTGTCTGAGACCAGCCCTGCAAATGCAATGCCATCATTGTGTTGCTGTCACAATTAGAGCGCATAATATGTTGATGGGATAATTGCCTCGAATGTCACCAGCTTCCACTTTGAAGGTAACAGATTCCAGCACTAAATTAGGATTCAAACACAGCAATTGTTCTCTTGTCTCTCCTATTACTTTCTCTTCACAGTCTGCCCCTCTATAAAAAGGACACAACTGCAAACAATTCAACAGTTATAAATTTCATAAATGGTATGAGCTACATTGTTTCTGGCTCTATAGAGGTTTAGAAAGGCATGAAGTGGTGGTGGTGGTATTGAACCTATACATCTGTATGAGGCACTTTCTCACTTTGCTCAGTGTGGAGGGAAAGACCTCTCCAGAAGATGATCCAGCCCATCTAAAATATGAATTACCTGAGCAGCACATGTTGCACCACTAATTGCAGAGGAAATCAATGAATTTAACTGCCAAAACCTCAGAGTGGCAAGTCCATATTGGAGAGTGTAGCCCATGGAGCTGGTGGTGGGGGGTGGTGGTGGCAGTGAACAGAGAATGAGTGGTTATTTGAAGGCCGTACTAGCCTGTCAGAGCACAGTATAGGAAAAGAGAAGCATCCAATGAAGAGGGAAGAAGCTTATTCTGTGACCCTTACTTGTATGACACAACATTTTGGAATAGTCTTTCTTCATCACTCTTTCCTCCCTTTTATAATTGTGCAAACTTAAAATGCACTCTAGTTTTACAGTAGCAAGTAGATGAGATTAAATCCCTGGAGTGGGAACAAAACCTTATTTGGTTTTACTGAATTCAAGTTCATCTTAATTTGGGTTCAGGTCTGAGTAGCTCTCCATGAATTTACACCAGGTGAGCATCTCGACTGCAGTGCAGAGGCACTGCCTTTTGCAGTTAGTCAGACACTTGATCACAATGGTTGTGGTTTCAGGGACAGATTCTTGAATGATTAGCAGTAATTTTCCCAGGAGATCATGCTACTGCATGGCTTTTACTTTCCACAATTAGAATCAGTAACATAAGTAAGCACACAGGAGGTGCAACAGGTCAGGTTTATGTTTTGCAGTGCAATTTCTAGAACTGTTTGGCAATAGATGACTTTCTGATGAGTATTTTGGTTTTATACTCATTTTCTGTAGATTCTTTAGGCTAAGACCTCTCTATAACCTAGAGATGTTGTGAGGCTCCCATGAAACAGTGATGGGAACAATATAAATTAATAGATGGATATAGATCAACACAGAAGGAAGTGTTACCCCCTTTGCAGATACACATAGAAAGAGTAAGGACAATTCACTGTAACAACTTAATACCTTAGAAAGCCAAAATTATTTTCCTTGTGAGAAACTTGTTTTCGCTCCAGCCTGGTGTTGTGCAAGCTAGCTCTGATTTAAAAACTATGGGATTGTCTTTAAGAGACACAAGAGGCAAAGCTAATACATCTGGCATTTGAACAGTACTTACTTGTTCAAGATTGGTGTTGTGCTCCAATGTTGACTACCTTCAGATATGTCTGCATTATGCCATGGAGAACCTCGGTGAGTGATGTGTGATGGCAGCACGACTTTTGAGCACCAAGTTGGAAGATTAGACAAGGTCCAAATTTCTGCAAGTAAATAACCCAGAGTTTTTTTGAAAGATTTTGCCCCTTGAAGCACCTTCAAACAGACACATAATGTTTCTCAAACTCCACTCTTGTGAGACCCCACCTGGAGTGCTGCATGCAGCTCTGGGGCCCCAGTACAAGAGAGACATCGAGCTGTTGGAAAGAGTGCAGAGGGGGGCCACGAAGATGATCAGAGGGCTGGAGCACCTCTCCTGTGAGGACAGGCTGAGAGAGTTGGGGTTGTTCAGCCTGGAGAAGAGGAGACTCCGGTGAGAACTTGTTGAAGCCTTCCAGTACATGAAGGGGGTCTACAAGAAATCTGGAGAGGGACTGTTTACAAGGGCGTGTAGTGACAGGACAAGGGGCAATGGCCTGAAGTTGAAGGAAGGTAGATTTAGATTAGATGTTAGAAAGAAATTCTTTACTGTCAGAGTGGTGAGGCACTGCAACAGGTTGCCCCGAGAGGTTGTGGATGCCCCATTCCTGGCAGTGTTTAAGACCAGGTTGGATGGGGCTTTGGGCAGCCTGGTCTAGTGGAGGGTGTCCCTGCCCATGGCAGGGGGGTTGGGACTAGATGATCTTTAAGTTCCCTTCCAACCCAAACCATTCTGTGATTCTATGATTTGAGAAGGAAAATATGGCTGGGAAACAACATCAGCTATATTTTAAATGAATCTCTTTTATAAGTGCAATAGGTTTCTCATCTACAGACTGTGGTGGTGAGCCACCAGTACTCTGATGAATGGAAAGCTGTCAGCACATTCCTGCTCCCTGTTGCTAGGGAAACCACTCTGTGGGTATCTCTGTGCTCACAGTGTCTCTCTTCCTTTGCAACTTCATTGGATAATGAAAGTGTAACTGAAAGCTTTATATTCTGTTAGCCACACCATGATTAAAAAAATATACCAAAACAGCCTGGGTGAGCTGAATTAAACTAATGATGTCAATTTATCTTCATTATTTTTAGGGGATTTCCCAAGTAAAATATTCCTAATTTAGTTACAAGTAAATTTGATTCCATGTTTGATTTTATTAGAACCTAGAGAACTAATCTATTTTTATTCCACTTTTTGTTATTCAGCTTTTATTTGATTTTTGCACATGGAGCATAAAAAAATAAAATATAAAGCTGGTATATAATGTCAGAAATGAGTGGCAGACATAATTCTGGTGTAGGTATGTGTAACTTGTAATATATAAATTAAATGTTTTATCATGTTGTATTTCCCTCTAGCAATAGCTTATTAACTAAAAATAAATGCTTACATTTACATACCAAAAATAAAGATACCACTTTTTAAACTTGCCAAGATATTACAGCAGTATCAGAAGAGTCAGGGAGCCCAGTCTGTGCAATACATTGGCAGGAATGCTATACAAAAATGTGATACGCAATGGCATAATATTAACAAAAAGACTGCTTTAAGAGTTCTAGCATTTTATAGTCTTTGCATTTGTCTCCAAAACTTTAAGATACATATTCATTCTTTGTATTATTTTTGTATATAATTTTCTACACTGCAGAAAGCAATCTAGCACTCTCTACTTTCTCCATTATATGTTACCAATGAGTTATCTCTTCTTGGTTTTTCAGAAGATTTGACCCCCTTAAGCTGAAGCAACACTTTCCTACTACTTAGTTGAGTATGTAACGTTTAGCAACAGCTAATATAAATTCTCCATATGGACTAAAGATAAATGGCACACTTCACCAGTGGTTTCAGAGAGATTTGTGGACAGGAGATGTAGAAATTTCTGATCTTTTTTTCACTCTGAAGAGTAAGTAGTAAGCTCTAGGGTTTTTTTAAGGATAGACTTTGTTCTGCCATTTTTTGCCAAAGGCTTTTCTGCCTCAATCCTGCCTCTGTCCTACTATTGGCCTCATAACCCAGTTTACTTTTCAAAGTCTACTTTGTGGGCTTGCCGTGCCATTCCCAGTTTCCTTCTTAATTAATTGTCATTCAGGACGTTGTTCATTCTCGTCCTTCTCTTTTAAAAACTCAGTTCCTTGTTACTGGCTTCTCCCCTTCTTACTCATCGTGCCCTATCAGTCTCTGACCTCTGGGCAGCAGTGATCTCCCTCCTATCCTGCCACCTAGAAGCTTTTCCTCCATGAGCTCCCATTTTTAGCCTCTTATTTTCTTTCTCCTACCACCAGCCTGTCTGTACAACACACTTAGTCCTCTCCTAGTACCTGAAATATGTGGTGTCTAATTCCTTTGCAGCCAGAAGCAGCCAGGTGCAGTCATTGCAGAGAAGGCCCCAGGCTCCTCTCAGCAGTATGATCATGTTACATTTTCTTTTCCTCGGTACCATCTTTGCACTGCTCTCTATCTCCCCCCCTAATCTTTTCTCCTGATGTAGTCTTCTCACTTAACACTTCAGAATGTAAATTTTGATAGCGTATTCTACTGCCATTATTTACAGTGGAAAATATATAGCCCCTTGCTGAAACTATGAAGGCTTCTTCTAGGGTGAGTTACCTAGGAGCAGGGCAAGAGCGGTAGACCCTTATATAATTTTTTTCTTGACCAGTGCTTCATGTAATAGATGAAGACAGGTACTATTCCTGGTAGTAAGCATGGGAGGTTAGAGGAACTGCAACTTCTAAGATACAGTATAAAGGGCTAAAGTCCCTTTTCTAATCCCTGGTAAACAGCTTGCTGAATGCTTTTCTCAGATGGTAAGTGACATTGAAAATACTCTTTCACTCTGAGAAAAGGACTCTATTTTAGGGCAGAAAAGAATCCCACGTGCCACAACAAGAGTTTTAGTACAAAATGAGAAAACACAGCAGAAAATCTTTGGGCCAGGAATTGGAATTGGAGAGGGTTTGTTCAGAAGGTATTAAAATCCCAGAACTAAAAAAGGCTAACAGTTGAATTTTTGCGACTGAATAGTGCTGAGTTTCCAAAGGGTTAGAGTTAAATTTATAGTTTTATATTTTGTTTATGCAATTGTATGTTTTACTCAAGTGAACAGCTGGGTGCTATTGCTTTTAGTTTCTGACAGATGCCAAATGAGGTCAGTTACAGAGTTCGAGCTGATTCATGTGGGGTGAGCACTAGAACTAAGTCCTCTATACAGAGCACTTAGATTAAAGGGCCATATGCAACTTTAAGAGGATTTGATCCTCTTTGCAGTAGGAGCTGCTATCTTAATTGTCCACAGTTCAGGCTGGCAGTGTGATTAATGTGCAAAGAAAAGTGTGCAAAAGGGGTGATAGTGATAGTGTATGTATTTATGTGGTGGGTTGGTTTGGTTTTTTGTTTGTGATTATGTGGGGGTTTTTACCTACATGTATGAAATTGCTTGACTTTGGATTTTAGAAGTTGTTGAAATCCAACTTGTGACAGAAAAATCTCCAGTAAGATCTTTACCAGCATTCATACAAATGCATGAGTTGTCCTGCCAATACTAAGATTTTACTCTTTCTTTTTGAGGAGGAGGGGCAAGTTTAAGAGAAGAAAAAGTGGATTTGTTTATGGTCTTTTTCCATGGATGTCTATATTTTGTTAAAAGAAGTATCACCTTCAAAACATTCTTTTGTTTTGCTGGATAACACCAGCTAAGATAAAATAATTCCAATAATAAATGCTGGAAGCTGAACCCTTGGGATCCGTACCAACAATGACTCAAAATTTCTTCTCTTTGGAGAACTAAGGCCAATATTCCTCTTACCCAGAAATGTTTGGAAGAGAGACCCAAGTGACTTCTTGTTATTTCTTTTTGCTCCAATAGGACAAACAGAAGAAAATGCTCTAGGTACGTTTGCTAGTAATCCACAGCATTAGCTGGCAAAATAATTTTCCTACAGCTGGTTTTGTCTTTGCACTGACAAACCTATTCTCTGTGGTAACCACCAGGCTGTAGTGAGTATCAAAGAGTCAAATCTGTCATAGCAAATGCTGCTTTCTGTTGTCTTGAGTCCTAACAGTATTTTTCAGTTTGCTAAACTAAGCAATCTGAGTTCCAGAGTTTGTTTCTGAGAGATTTTTCCTTGTGAGATTCGAGGAGACAGGTAGATCTTGGAAGTTGCCTGTCTCCTCTGCTGGAAGGTGTGAACAAGTATACTTAAGTTGTTGGTGGGACACTGAACAAACCATATGAGAGACTCTGGATGAAAGACATGTAGGAGTAGAAAATCCATATATATTGATTGGTATGTCTCTGAACCAAAGACTGTGACCCTCAAAATCTTGGCCATACCATTCATCTGCTGGTTAACGGACAATTTCTTTATGTCTCAGTCTGTAAAACAAAAATGACAATTCTGTCTTTCCTTGTAAAATGTTTTGGGCCAAAAGGAAAAGCTGATTGTACAAGAGGTGTTGGCATTGCTATTATCCTTCCAATAAGATCATCACGCTCCTTTAGTTATGCAGAAGAACTTGCTAAGGTGTTTTACACAATCTGCCTTGGTCAAATCTGTTAGTCTTTACAATGCTACAGTTCCTTCCCATCTAACATGGCTCAAGATGTCAGAGAGAGCCTGGGAAGTTGATGGCATAGTGATAATGGTGGTGGTGAGAGCTGGACAAATGCTGCTTCTGTAGTCCAATATGATTTCTTTGAAAGTAACCACATGCGAATGTCTAAAAAAGTGCAGGATCAGAGCCAGCTGAACCAGGCTTTCAGCAGGTATACATGCTAGTAATTCTGCTTAAAGCAAGCTTTCCCAAAGTCTCTTTAACTGGTTTATTGAATGACCAAGATACATAGCTGGATGCAGGGAGTGCAGTGCTCCCTGCTTCCAGTATTATCAAACTTATATTTCTTATTGTATCCTTTGCTGAAATACTGGTGCTCTTGAATTGTGAATGGTATGGCCTTGAGAAAGTCTGCAAGACTAGCTGTTCCTGCATAGGCAACCTTTAGGTTTATCAGGTTTTCTTGCCATTTCTTATTCTAACACTGATTCATATTAACAAATCATTAATTTATTTTGTGGCATAAGCCAATAACAACTACAGAAGTTATTATAAGAAAAGTAGCTCTCTGAATATGTTTGTGTCTGTTGGTGGCAAACATGACTGAAATTTCCATTTTTAGCATCTGCTCATTCTAGTCTCTGTTACCGTAAAAATACATCCATTTGATGTTCAGCAAGTGCATTTCACAAAATCAGGACATTTTTCTTGATTGGTACAGGCTATTAATCATTAGCAAGGAAGTTTGAGAAAAGCACTCGGCAACAGTTGCAAGAGCGTTTGGTTTGTTTTTGAGTGCTATTTGGCTAAACATGACGAATTTTTAAGGCTTGCTGGGCGAAGCTTGTCTCTTCTTATCATTGTCTTTACTTAACATTTACTTTCTCATGCTATTTTTGTTTCTTTACTCTCATCTAATGCCATCCTGCTGCCTCACCTAATGACACAAGCTAACAACATGGCAAAAGAACTTTCTTATCTAATTTACATCAAGCTACGTTAGGATTCTGGTTACAAATGTCTTAACGGTTGTGGATAATGAGGTCTCTGAGCAATCCTCACAGGGGTTGAGTAATCAAACATAATTATTAATTAGTGTAGAGTTGCTATTGTAGCATAAATGTTTGTGTGTATAATTTCAAAGTACATTGCACATAATCAGATGTTCAGGATTATTTCCATTTCAATGAGTTTTCTTCTTCTCTAACATCCAGATAAGAAAGACAGGAAGCTCTTTAAATAAGAACATGTGAATTTTCTGTGATTTGAATCCAGGGGGAAGTCTATAGAGATAATTAGTCGTATTGTTATTGTCATGAATTAATCAATATCTGCAGTGGCCTCTGCTCTTCTCAATATGTTTTTCAAATTTCAAAGGAGATTATACAGGCAAGGGCAGATAATATCCAGAATTCATCCATGATGCAAGTCTATTGATTACGGAGACTTCAGGCTAGGAACAAATTTGACCAAAACTGTAGCTGAACTGCGGGATAGGGGGCAATGTTAGATTACATATGATGATTTTTCAGAAAGGCTGGGTCTCCACAAGTTAGTTAATTTACTTCACCAGGGAAGTATTAACCTCTTTCCTCCTCATTTTCAACAAGTTTTAGTGCATGTTATGTATGATGGTTCTGAGGAATATGTTAATTTTTGCAACCATTAAAAACAAACAAATAAAAAAGTAAAAAGAAATATGCTGAGCAGATAATAAACCAATACTTTATTAACTTCCACAATCTTTTGGGGGGTTTGGCCCTGTTATGAACTCTACAGTAAAAATTTCAAAATTGTAGTGAAGTTAGGCTGGATCTGAGAAAAGTATTTGATTGAAAATTATCTTTTTGCCCCCTAGCTCCTAAGAGCATACAACTGCAATCTCTTTATATTGGCTGTTGGCCAATGCACAAAAGTGAAATACCTTTTTGTGAGATTTGTTTAATTTTGTTAAGTAGCTTCTTTTTTAAATCATCTGTCTATGAATACTTGAACAGCATTAGGTTTTGATTTATGATGAGGCCCAGAAAACTTGTGTAATGACAAAAAAAAGCTGATTGATTTAAATACAGTATAAATTGGAAAAGAAACATCTTTGCCTATGTGGAATTTTTGTACTTGGTTGGACTTTTTATTTTAGTATTTTTGGAGGGGGAAGATGTTGTGATTATTAAAAATGTTCTAGGGAAGAAAAGAAGAAAAGAATTAAAAAAAAAAAAAAAAGATATGAAAACCTCCTTTTTAAGCAATTTTTGCCAGGAATGTCCTGTAAAAACCAGCTTCTGACGTAACTACTTATACATTTGCTGAATACTAGATGACTCTCTTCTCAGTATTAAGCAGTCACACACTGACAAAGTTATGCCAGCTAGCATAGGAGCAGGTACAGAACATGCTGATAAGAATAATTTGGAAGCTAGAGGTGGGTAAGCATGTATGTAGGGCTAGATGGTGGCCAGAGGAGTGTGAAGGAGCTCTGGGACAATGGACTGAGCTATATGGGGCTAACTACAGTAAGCAAGAGACACTGGATTTGGCTGGAATATAAACAACTAAAAAAAAAAAAAAGTATTTATCATATGCTATTACAATCACAAGTTCAGTTAAGATATTTGCAGTAGAAAACTGCTTTGCTCACACTTCACTGAATCTGTTATTGAATGTATAGTTTGTTGTTATGTTTGCATTGATGAGAATTATATCAAGACTGATGGACATTATCAGACCGTGACATAGGGAGAACAGGAGTATGTTTGCATGTGTGAGTATATAAATACTACACGAAATATATTCCTGTCTTAGGACTGTGAGAAGAAAAAAAAGGAAAGGTGTTCTAGGGTAGTTATTTTGAACATTTCGGAAACCATAACCAGTGCTACTAAAACCATTACCTCAAAACTCATCATAGTCCATAAGACCTTCTACATAGACTTAGGAAGTTTCATATCAGAGTGTGATATTTCTTATGGGGGAAAAAAAGTGTGAGATTGGGGTGGTTTTCTGAAGTGACTTTGATTTCTTTTACTGACTAGTTTAGTAATACTTGCAAAATCCAGGATAATTTTGTATTATGCTGGTGCTGTTGATGGCTGGGAAAACTCCTGAGCTGAAAAAAAGAAGGTAAGAGCATTCCTGGTGAAGTATTTCTTCTCTTCTGCAGTGTTTTCCCACTTTCAGTTCTTTTTAACACTCTTGAAGAAGTTGAGTGCACACTTGTAGCTCCCCAAGCCTTGATCTCCATGCTCTGCTGTCCTGGGAGTGAATGATCCAATGTAAGTGAATGATATAACTGCTTTCGAATCAGATAGACAGACAAAAGACCAAAGACAGCAATATCATGCTATTGTGAATACATTTTTGGCTTGTAGCTAGAATATCATGGTCTAGAAGAAAGACCATGTGATCTGAATGCAGTAACTCTTCCTCCTTCCATATATTAACCTTACGTAAGGCTAGTGTCTATTAAGAATTCAAAGAATGGCTATTGTAATTCTCAAATTTAAGAGCTGCTGCTGTTCAGAGATGTTCAGTGGTCCTACAGAAATGTGCATAGTGTGACTTTTTATTCTTCAAATGGGAAAATGCTGTGTTATGTCAAATATTAGTGTGCTTAATATTGATTTAATTGGCAATGTATTATCTCTTGCTCAATCTTTTGTTCTTTTATGAGAATATTGTTGTATACTAATTAACTGATTAAGAAAACAAATGTGTTTTGTGATGAGAGAAGAGCATAGCGAAGAATTTCTAATGCCTTGGCAGTCATGACTCATCTGTTAGAAAGTGTGGGATTTACACTATATTTAATTTGGGGAACTGGGTCTGAGATGCATGTCTGTGCATCTGGTTCTACTCAGTTACCTTGTTTATCTTGTTCTACTTAGTTTCATTATCTAATTTTATTCCAAATGATCCAGCTCTGACGTTAAAAATTACATGAAAGAAAGATACTTTGCTGTCACATCCAATCATGAAGTACTTTCTTTGAGAGATTTTTTCCTGAACTAAAAATCTGGATGGTGGTTCAATGTAATCTTTTATCACTACTGCTAAGCATGAGCCATTTTTCTGTCACCTCTTGGTGGCACTTTAGTCTACTTATTTAATCTCGTAGCAGCTTAACATAGTTTTGTTTCAGGCAACTTCTAGCAAAGATCAGATAGAAAAATCATAACCTAATGCACTAAAATTTATCTCATCCTTTGGCAAACTTGCAGCAAGTATAGTGAATATAGAGCAGCAAAAAATGGCGCAACCATGTCTCAAAAGACTATGCTAGATAAATATGAATATCAAGAGCTTATGATATATATGGAGAGATATTTTTAAAAAATTAAAACGAAGTCCAAATTCTGAAATGTCTTCTATTCTGAAAAGTAACTATTATAAAACTAGGCAGATATATGGATTTTAATGGAATTAAATCATGCTAGTAAATAAATTTTGGAATTATTTTCATATTTTGGGATGTAAAGAGCTCTCAAAATCGTATTATCCTAGGTTATTCATATAACAGTTATTACTGTTTTCTCTGAAGAGCACAATAACAGTGCTCTGAGCCAGCTGTTATGCTGCCCAACCACCCAGGCTGAGGGTTTTCACATGTTAAAACCCTCCATGCGCTAAGCTGCAAATTGAGAGGAGCATTTTTCAACCACCAAAATCTTTTCTATTTTTGTCTCTTTTAAGCTCTTTAACCTGATACTGCTTTAATTCCAACCAATAAAAATAAGCTTGATTGACATGACCAACTTTAATTTGGGGAGGGAGGGGGGCAGAGAAAGGGAGCAATTTCTAGATAATCTGCAAAGTCACTGTAGTAAATTGGCAGTTACTGTGGCAAATGGTGTTAGCAAAAAAGAGAAATATTGCAATGTGATCTAACTCAAGGCATTTGTTCATCTTTCTCCAGGAAGAAAAAGGGTTTAAGCGTAATAAACCTCTTTTTAGTCAGGCAGACTAGTTGGATATGCCTTTATTTATTGTCTGGAAATTATCAGCATAGGGATCAGTTTCAAATGTTGGAAAAATAGCAGAAAGCTGAGCCTAATACCCATGATTTAAATAATAATTCTCTGCACTTGGATAACATTTTAATTTGTTTAGTTCTGAGCATTAAACCTTTAACTGATCAAGACTCTGCTAGCCTCTACTTAACATAAGATAGTGATTTTGCTTTCCTTAGAACTGAAGATTTCTACAAGACCTTGTTTAAAAAAGTAATCCTATTTTGAAATTAAAGTAAAATCTGAAAAGCCCTGACACGTTTTCAAAAGCTTTTCTATGTGTTCTGCTTTAAACTTCAATGTTATTTTTGGTGAAAAAAATAAAGCAAAATTGAAGAAGGAAGAAATGACTGAATTGCCATTATCTTTTTGTTTTCCCTAGTCAGCTTTAGTTTTAATCTTTATTGACATACTCAAAGACAACAATATGGTACACGTTTGGATGCTTGAGGAGAAAGGCAAAATTCAACTGAAAATGAATTCTAAAGAAATTGTAAGTATAATTGCATATAGATGTGCTGTATTAGGGATTTAAGCAGGAGTAAAATTAATTTTTAAAGTGTTTAAAATACTCTTTACTCCATAGAATTAACTAATTCTCTATCTGAATGATTAAAAAAAAAAGGATGGTGAGCTAAAGGGATGCAGAAATCATAAAAAGGAGATACTTATTCAGAGCACACATGCATTTTTATTTTGCCTCTCTTCTCATATAGTAACAATAATACTAGTGATTGCTCTGACTGTTGTCTGCATTGAAATTGGGCTTTGGAGTCCCAGTCGTGGAGCAGGATCCAGTAGTCACTGTACAGGAAGCATTTTTTATTCCCAAAGAGCTTACTTTGCCTCATTATCTCCACTGGAAGTCAGTGGAAGCACACCAGTTAAAAACTTGGCTCCATGTGATGCCAGAGATGCTGTATGTGTTCACCATGTTATCACAGAGTCACAAAATCATAGAACAGCTCAGGTTAGAAAGGAGCTCGAAAGATCGTCTGGTCTAAATTTTTGTGGGAAAGGGAGCCTAGATGAGAGGCTGAGTTACTGTCTTCTATTTCCCAGCCTAATGCTTGATGTTTGCAGCACATGTTGGTTCAGTCGTGGCTCCTGCTAGCTGTTATTCAAAAGATTGATAATAGCAGGATGCAAACTTATAGAAACATGATGGAAAATAGCAGCATGCCACAAGGAACTGAAATGTGGTTTTGATAATTAATTTAAATGAAGAGATCAAGAAAGTTTAATGGGAGGCGCATGTTTTCAACATCGGCTATTTCAAATATCCATTTCAGCTATGTATGTAAAAAAAAGTAGTGGCAAAGATTTTCTTCAGAGAGTCAAACCATTCATGCTAAAGAGGAGTGCAAGACCTAATTTTTTTTGATGGAAATATCTTGTCTGGCAACTTGATGTCACCTACCAAAAGGACAAATAAAATAATACCTAGCAATTATCAATAATGTTCAGAAATTTAATAGGAAACACTTATCTTTCAGAAGATTGATAAAACCACAAAGATCAAGAGAACATGATTGTGGAATACAAATGCTAGAGTAAGCACTCATCAGAGAAAGGGAGAAGAAAGTAAAAATAAAAAAATCCATACTGATGATCAGATTTACACCATTGAAAGAATTCACATATATAGGATTTTCCAAAATGTATCTGACTAAAAAATTAGGAGAAAATAAATTTGGGAAAAAATTGAAGGTTTAGTTTTGTAATGTAAAAAATCTTGATTTTTTTATTTCTAATTGTAAACTTAAAAAAATTGTCATTCGAATAACTTTCATTTGTTTTCACAGTAACACTTTTTTAAAATTTAACAAGATTCAATTAGATTTATTTTGAATGGGTAACCATCCTTAAAAACATTCCACAAATTCTTTAATCTTAGGAGGAGAGGCAAAAATCAAGCAAAATTTATTTTCATATGCTATGACAAGGATGCTATGACAAAGACCAAACTGTCAATCTCCAGTTGTTGCTTCCCACATATTGACACTGCTCCCACTCACCAGTTCAGCTTGTTCATTGAAGGAATACATTAAATCTCCTCACTAGTTTGTTCTTCAAGGAGCTGGACAGTGGAATACATGCTGCTTCAAGACATAAACAAAGCAACAGGCTTTGTCACTCAACTTGTGACTTTGTTATCAAGAGCTACAAGATGTATCAATTAAGCATGCCTGCTACCATAAACTGAGCCACTGCTAAGCAAGATTTGATCAGAACTTAAACGTCCCTGTAGGACCTTCATTCTAGTGGTGGGTTTCTGATGTTTCCTGATTATATGCTGCTCCTTGACCTTTCATTATTTTCTTCTCTTCACTCCCCCTTCTCACCAGTCACTTGTCACAGTCTCTTAGATGCTATGCAGATAACTGATAACTATCTAATCTGGGCTTTATCAGATCTGCCATGGACAGTTGGCTATCAGTTTGCCGTTCTCTCCTACTTGTTATGATTCTGAGAACATCCTCAGATTAGTTTTTGTTATAATTCAAAATTTTTCCAGTGTACATGATCCTTCATATGTATGTACGAGTGATATTAATATTTGCTTTCTGCCTTCAATCCTTGTATCCTCACTCTGGCCTTCCTAGGTGGGTTGTGTCACTTGGGGTATGAATGCTTTCTGCTTCTTGGCTTAAGGAACAGGAAGATGCACATGCAGATAGACACCAGTGGGCCTATTTCATAATCCAGGTGGATCACTAAGCTTTTGTAAAGATACAGGACTTCCAAAGCTGGTTTTCTTCCTATTCTGTTAGAAGATGTGCTGTGATGCTAACCAGCTGATTTTAAGATGTATTGTTAGGAATGTAGCTGTAAAAAGTTGTGTTACTTGGTTTATAGACAAATTAACTTTAGCTTGAATTCTAAACAGTGAGTTGGCTGGCATCATCAGTGTTGCGTAAAGGTGTAAGTCTGATATGTGGCTGAGGGAGGCCCTCCCATTGAGTCATGAAGTTCAGAAAGGACCTCTTTGTTTTCCAAACTCATTCTCAGAGAGGAACCTCCATGTAGTTAGGTCCAGTCTTAGTCCCAAGTTTGGTCAACAGTTTATGTCTAAAGGATTATATATACAGCCATATATCAGAGTCAACATTTGCCTGTCTAAAGGACTTTCAATGAGCAGTTTCAGAAAGTTGGAACAGATGGAAAGTTTACTAAAGTGACAGATATAAAGAGTTCAGAATTGCCATTGATAAATGCAATAGCTCTAATATGTGATTCTAATGCCAGCAAATTGCCATCCCGGGTATTCTTCACCAAAAACGTGAAGTTGCAATGCTTACCAAGACAGTGTCATGTCTTGGGTGGAGGAGAAGGAGCACAGCCCGTCACCTGCTTCTTTGAGTTCTTAAATTTCTTCTCTCCCCACTGAGGGTAACCTCCTCAACATCCTTTATACCCCAACATTAGCTGTTCCTCTCCCTGGGGTGACATTTAACATGATTTGTGTGGTGAGTCAAGTACTATAGTCATATATGTTTAGCATATACTCCTTTTAGCTCATTACCATGTGTAGAGGTGTCAACTTTAATATTCATTTCACAGATAATGAAGCAAAAGGTCTCACTACCATCACCGTGGCCTTCAAAATTCTGTGTAGAAACCATCTATCTGTCTATTCCGTATTCTTTAGCCAAAACAGGGCTGTTCTGCTGCCATAAGACTCCCTCCTTCAGCTGCTTCTCATACCAACTTTGTGGATCTCCATCCACAATATTTGTGTAAGAGATAAGTGGACACCACTGTTTTTAACCTCTTATGTGCAATTGTCACTATCGGATGCATGACTACTATTGTTTTGTATTAGAAAGGATATTCAGCTACACTTGCTATTGGGAAATACATTCTTAAAGGCAAAATTTATCAATAGGAGAAAATTGTTAAGATAATTAAACTTGCCTACCAATTGAATGTGCTACTGACAGATAAGTGAACTGCTATACTGTCCTTGTTTCACCTGAGATAGAGTTAATTTTCTTCATAGTAGTTAGTAAGGGGCATTCTGCTTCTCACACCCCACCTGCAAGGACGCTGGGGGTGCCCAAGAACTTGGGAGGGGACACAGCCAGGACAGCTGACTGCAGCTGACCAAAGGGATATTCCATATCATATGATGTCATGCTCAGCATATAAAGCTGGGGGAAGAAGAAGGAAGGGAACACACACACATTTGGAGTGATGGCATTTGTCTTCCCAAGTCAGTGTTATGTGTGATGGAGCCCTGCTTTCCTGGAGATGGCTGAAGACCTGCCTGCCCATGGGAAGTGGTGAATGAATTCCTTGTCTTGCTTTGCTTGTGTGCAGCTTTTGCTTTACCTGTTAAACTGTCTTTATCTCAATCCACAAGTTTTCTCACTTTTACCCTTCCAATTCTCTCTCCCATCCCATCAGTGGGGAGTGAGCCAGCGGCTGCGTGGTGATTAGCTGCCAGCTGCGGCAAAACCACAACATAGACATTAACTGTACATTATTTTATCCTCACTAAAGTCTTAGTGATGATAATTAAGAAGTCAAAACAGACTTTCAACTCATCAACTGAACAAAAGCTTTAGTGAATATGTTTTGAGGCCATTATGGTGTGTTATTAATATGAGTCAGAATATATAGACTTTGTTCATAGGAAATAACATTTTATTCTCAAAGCCATCCTCACTAGATGTGGCAGATTATATTCAGAGTGCTGCAAGCTATCAAGTGCTGTGTCTGAAGAATTAGTAACTGATTTCAAATTAAAAATACAATAACAGAGTCAGGTCAATGACATAAATTGCATAAAATGTAGTCAATACCATTATAATATTCACTAGAACTTAGTTTTTTAATCTAGTCCCTTAGATACTTTATATCACTTTTGTTGTAACTCAGGAGTATGCAGTATCTATACTTACACAGATAACACATGTCATCTGTAAGACCTGTCATTAGGCAGTAATACAGCAAATGGAGCTGATTGATAGGCCCGCCTGTTATTAAGATTGTCTGACGTTTCCTGCTCTAATTGCTAAGCATTTTTTTTACCAAGTTTAACTATTTTGGAATCTGGAATTACCCATTACTCCAGGAAGACTTCATCTGGAAAGTCCTCAAAGTCAGTGAGCAAAAGGTACTATTGTTGACTAGTTCACTGGCATATTCACTGTAAAGAAACAGAAGAAACTGCATTTGTGATGAATTGGATGGAAAAAGTGGGGAAAAAACATTATTTGCATGGCAGCCAGATGCTTCTGCCCTTGTTCTCCAGGTTTGTGTTCTTGCTTTTTAATGTTGAAGATAGGATTTGAAGCCCTCAATAAACATCTAATTATGGGGTTGACTTGCTTCAGAATTAGTTCTATTTATTTTAATAGAACTCCATGTAAGGTAATGGGCTGTTCTTTATAAATAAATGTTTCAGATCTGATCCCAAGAATGCAGAACTCTTTATGCTGCTCTACAGCAATAAGAGCAGGAATAAAGGGACACAATTAAGAAGATAATATATCTTGAACCTGCAGAAAATTTCTATCAAGATTTTTTTTTTCAACGTGAAAATGTAGAAAAGTTGTGGATATATTCATTAAAATTTTGTCTGGACAATTCATTAGAGGTTGTTACATAGCAGGGAAATGAATGCATAATCTAACAATCTTTTTCTGCCTCTAATTTCTCTGGGTCCATGCTAAGTGAAGGAATTTTAAATTAATCCATTTTTGCCTCCCAATTACCCTTTTTCATTTTGCTTCTGCTAATGTATCTTCAGCTATTACAGCTTCCAAATGGAGAAGAATATTACTGATGGAGGGCTACAAACTCTGCAGGTGACAGGGTTAGCACCCTTTGGTTAACATTCTACCATTCAGTGTCACGGCACTGCAGAACAGAGATTTTTAGGGTTTCAGAGACGCTGAGGTGGCAGGACTGGTTTGTCCAGTTAAGCTTTGTTATTTCCAGCACTTCCTTAGTTAACTGGAAATGTCTCTAGCTGAGCTATAATACTAGGTTTCAATAGATGGAATCATGACTACTGTGATAAAAATAAAAAACACCTTACTTTGAAGACATAACACCAGATTATTTCTAGCTGAACAGAATGATCTGTGATGCTTTATGCCAACGTAGAACTCCAGGAGTTTAAAAGGGTCCATCTCATAATGGCCATGAATTATTCAGCCCCTGGGATTAGTCAGGCATGCAACACAGCATGTCATAAAATGACTTTTTCAAGCTAAAAAGGATATTAGTGATGAATTTGCCTCTAGGATATGTGTTTTCATCAAGATTTACTGAGAAAGCCACCTGAATGATCAGACTTGAACTACCACAGCCAACCGTCCTCTACATGCATAACTTGCATGTCAGTGTTCCCAGCCAAGTAACAAGGCAAAAAAACAAGTTATATTGTTTACAGGTAGGGCTTTCAAAGATTTTTGCTCTTTTTGCTTTTCTGCTGCATAAATTTCATGAGCCGAAATATTTATAAATTTCAATACATATTCATCAGGATGTGTGTATTTGAATGAAGAAGTAATCAGGTAACTATGAAAGTATGTGGATATCTTATGCATGCAAGAAATCCTTAAAAGACAGTGAGACTAACCTTTTTTGGACCTAAAAATGAGTATTTCCCAATCCTAGCACTGCTCATGGCCCCAATTAAGGTAATCAAATGAGCTAATAAAACTAAAATTACACTGTTATTTTAATTGCAGGAAGTATCAGTTTGTGTCTTGGGTGGTTCACATTTAATTGCATCTATGTTGCAGTGGATTTACATGTCCTGTAAGTTGACTTGTTACGTTTGCTTAGCTTTATGTGCAAATAGAGGCCAAGATCAGGACTTCATTTGGAAAAGCACTATGGCTGTCTTAATTTTAAGCACTTTTGATGACATTCTACAGAATGTATACTTAAAGATTTGTGAAGGTACTTTTTTAAAATGCCCCTTTTTATGAGGTGTGGTGTGTTTTTACAAGTATAAAATATATGCAGTGCAAAGGCCACCTTCCTAGTTCATAAAAGTGACATTCAGCTGATGTACAGAAAATATTTCTCTAAAATGGTAGTGAAAGTGCAGAGCGGATGATAGCATAGTAAGATTCTCCTTCTGTATCAAACATTCTGGTACACAAATGTCCGTGCAGTTGATTCCTTGATTAAAAGTTACGGACTGAAAAAAAAACCCAAAACCAAAACCCCCAAACCAACTTTTTTAGTCTAGCATTAAGGATGACATAATACATGTTCTTGTATATATTCAGCACATATAAAAGCTATGAGGAGGCTATTCTCAGTGACAGAACACATTAAGTTTGTTGAAAATTACAGTTTGTGATGATTTCCTCACAAAAATTGGTTAGTGGGCTTGTAAATCAAGGCACAACTATGATTTCTTTTAGTTGCAGCATTTGTGTTTACAGGCTGGTGCAACAGAATTAGAGTAATTTTACCTCCTGGTAACTTCAGCAAAACATGTAAAAGATCAAAAAATGCTCTGACCTGGAATACTCTTGGGAATATATTGTGTTTATTGGAACAAGTAATTTATTTCTGAAAGTGTAGAAATTTTCTTGCAGTTGGCGCAGGAGATAGCAGCAATTGTTCCTTTTGTTTAAATTAATCACTATTTATCTTTATCCTAAAATACTGAAATAGTAAAATACTCTGGTTCCCTATCCCATAAAAACATGAATGTAGACCCAAAGCTGTATCTCTGTTCCACAGAGATATTGATGACTCTAGCATAACAATGAAATATAGAGAAATACAGGTTTGGTATGACAGCAGAAGCCTTGAAATGTGGTAACACAAGATGCAGAGCAGAGGAGTACAGGCAGGAGGATAAGAAATGAGACACAGGCTGACACTGGGGACCTCACGGTCAGACTTACCAATAGTCCATGAAAGAAATGCAGACCTGGAGCTGTGCAAAGCCAGTTTCAGGGGTGCCACAGAGAACAAAATAGAAGCATCTAACACACATGAAATGCATCATAAATAGTAAATTAATATGTAATTTTAAATAATTACAAATAAAAAAAGAAAGATCAGGGTGTCAGAGCATGCTGCCTAACATACTAAAGCAACTCTAAGAAGACTGCACACTGAGGAAGAAGCAGCCATCAGCATACTACCATCAGCCTCCTCAGCAGAGGACTTGAGATGCTGTCAACCTGCTGTACCCTCCACCTGCTCAGACAGACTGGAGCTGTACTTCCAACCCCACTCAGACCTGTGCTCTTGACCTTGCGAGCAGGGAGCAGAGAAGGGCAGGCTTTGCTATGTTCAGATGATTAATTTAACAGACACTAAATAAAAGGGAAAATACTGTGAAGTGTGGGTGTGAAAAGTTTATTATGATTGAGAATTTTTATGAATAGTGATATTGTTCAATATCTTTTATATTCTCTTTCTGTAATAACTAGACCTACAATAATAATAATAATAATAATAATAATAATAATAATAATAATAATAAGTCCAAAATACTACTACTACTACTAGTAATAATAATAATAATAATAATTGCTGTTGTGTTATTATTATTGTTGTTGTTATTATTTTATTGGACTACTAAGACTGCAGTTACACTAAGTTCTTGCCTCTATATATGAGGTATGTTTCTTTTTCACCCATAAGAAGATTTTGAGTGTAACAAAAGGATACATCATAATGTTTCAATATCTTTCCCTTTGTTATGCCAGTTATTTCTGATCTTCTTCACCCTGTGGTGAGTGTATTCCCCTTAGAAAAATCCTGTTTTAAGTCTTAAACCCATTGTTCTCCCTAAAATGTTCATCCCTTATTTCATATTGTATGACTAATTGTACAGATGGATAACCAGCTGTACAGAGCAATCTTCCTCGGGGCAGCCAGACACCATTATAGATTGTCTTCATGGTAGTTGTTTCTACTTCTAGCAAGACAAAATGTGGATGGACAGTTTAAATTGAGAAAGACTTTGAGATAACAAGTGGTTCCTAATAGCTTATTTTATCTAATAAGCCAGAAAATTAAAATAAAATGAGCCAGATCCATCTATTGTAGTACTGGAAATGTACAAGACTCCCTCATAGTGGCATTTTCTGTTCCTTCAGGCAAAACTATACATAAGAGGACTTTTTTGGGGTTTTTTTTTTTTTTTTTTTTTTGGTCAGATGGAGAGGAACACCAACACAGACAGACATTCCTCTGGCATCTTGATTAAGGCCTTCATTTAGCAGTCCAACTTTGAACATCAGGTAAGCTACTGAATAGGGGTAGACAAAGTGAAGGTGCAAAATTTGTCAGGTAAAGTGTAGCTTTATATCCAGTCAGTGGCATTAAAGCTGCTGTGTTGCAGTGTTGAATTCTTTTTCAAAAATTTAGAAACAGAGACTTATACATCACCTCACTCATGCCCAATAAATTAGCTATTTGCTCTAGACACCTCTTCATTTCATCCCACATTTATTGTTCCCTCTTCTTTACAAATTGATGAGTCTTAAGTAGGTCGGGTGGTTGAGGAAGCCAGCTGCAATACGCTGTACACTCTGATTTACTTAAATTAATAATCTGAATATAGCAAGAGCACTCAGGCACTCTTGCATGAAGCAATGCAGGAAAAAAAAGAAAAAAGTAGTCAGATTGGAGAAGAGGTTATCAGAGGTCATACAGAGAGCTCTGCAGGGTCTGTAAATAAGCTCACTATTCAGTGCTTTCTGTTGTAGCTTTTATAGTTGTGAAGATGTGTTTTATAAAGTTTCTTTATTTGGCATTTAATTTACAGTCTCTGCTGTGTTTATAGCCACAGCTGTCTGTAGCCGTGATTTCTCCTTCTATTTATATTAAATAATTTGTCACCAATTTCATTATATTTACTCTTGTGTTAAATATAACCTGGGCTAATTGTACTCCTCCTAAATAAATTTTAAATCATAAGAGTTTTCCAGTCTACAAAACCATCAGTGAAGATTTAGAAGCAGTCAGCTCTCCTCTTTGAGAATTGTCTGGAGATGGCTTGAGAACAACTGTGAAGATTGATTAGTTTCAGTGATGTTTTGGTTGACTTTGCAACCTGTCAGCTTCAGGTTTACTCGTAACTTATTAACTTCAGCACTGGTCATTTTCAGAGATGTATACCTATGTCATCGTGGCGTGTGTCTAAGTTTTTCCTCAGTGAAAACCTTTTTCCAAGCTTTTCTCCAGTGATGGAAAATTCTCCAGAAATTCTATCTGCGGAGAGCTTATTCAATTGCTTCATTGTGCTTACTCTTATAAACTGTCTTCATAATATCCTGTGCTTTAAACTCACCATTTCTTACCCATACAGGCATAGAAAAATGGTGTTTTCTCTGTTACTATGAAGGAGAATGCTAAAAGATCAACTCCTTAAGATATAAGAATTTCAAGAACTTCTAAGACCTCATCTAGGCTAAACAACTCCAGTTCTTGACCCTTTTTGCATGTACAGCCATTCCTGCTGTCTCTAGACTCCTTACAGTTGTTGCACATCTTTTCTGAAGCATGATATCCAAGAGAACTGCAGAACTGTTATCCAGCCATGTGCTATCTGTTTTGCTGTTGTGCTTAGTATAAAATCTTGTTCTTGTCCTTACTGAATTGTGGTATATTTTGTTTCCAGACAGTTTATCTAGCATGGCAAGATTCAAGTTTTGTCCTCATTCCCATTTTACTGCTAGTTCTTTTTGGCACCATGACCCCTGTTGGAGAGGGTGAGATTTTCTTTGTGGTTGAGAATCCTTGTTATTAGACTTACAGATATCCAGAAAAGAACTTTAACATGATGTGATTATGAACACATTAAATCTTTAATAAATATGTAGTAGCACAAATTTATCTGGAAACCTGTGAGATTTCAAGGGATGTCTTCCCTGTCCATGGGGAAGAGTGGCTCAAAGCGTGGGTGTCTGCCATATTATTCATTAAATATTATTTTATTAGAGATTTTGATATTAGACAGGTACCTTATGACCCAAATTGCTTCAATTTCTTCATTTGTTGGAGCGGAATATGAGACTAACTTCTTTTGTATTGTACTTTGAAATCAACTGTCAGAGCTTTGTAAAAAATGAATTACTGTTGTTGCATATTAGAATGATTGATATGGTAATGTTAGTCTGATTAATCACTTTTAATAGTCCCTATTTTCACTGTTTATCTATTTCCAACCCCAAATGAAAGACTCTCTTGGTAACTATTCTCTCAATACCCTCCGAAGGCTGTGCTTTCTCTTCCATGCTGTATCCCATTTTGCCCTGGTGAAGCAGGACATCAGTCTGGATCTGGATACTCTGCAGTCCATTTCCATGTTCTTCAGTGGTTCAGCTGGTCTTTGACAACCACTCAGAAATAAAGCAATATGGAGTGCTTTGTGTAATGAATGAGGATAATCATGAAGTTTTTTACTGTGCACTGACACTAGAATGAATTTGCTGGCATAGAGTGAAAAAAAAAAAAGAATTTGAATAGTACAGCTGATTATGTTTTAGTTTGGCTGCAAATATTTCAAATTACATCACAATACTGGAATAAATGCAATTTGTGAGTTGGTATTTAGTCCTTCAGTTATTTTTAGTTTTTGTTTAAAGCCTTTAACTCTCACAGCAAGATGTATACTGTGTGTGGTAAGTGAAACGTCCCTGCAAGAATATCACCTCAGCCTTATGCATCTTTGTCTTTAGATATTCTCTGTGTTTTCTTGCTCACTAGCCACAAAATGCATGTTCAGGAATCTGTTGGAAGATGATATATAATATCATGAAGTGTTTGATTTCTGTGTCTTTGCTGTTGAGGTGAGAGAAATCTTTGCATTTGATCACCTTTAAATTTTAAACTAGCCAGAAACACACACATTTTGCTAGATGAAATCCAGCATGGCAGCCTGAGCTCTGTAGGTTTCCAATAAGCAAACCAAATTCCTTCTCAAATCAGCTAGAAAATATTGAGGGACACTTGTAAAACTGAAAAGCAAAAGATGAGGTTTTGACCCGATTGTCGCCAACACAACAACCTGAACAAGCTGTGTTGTTAGCAAGCCATCTGTTGACCTTACTGTACTCAACATGAGCAGCTAAAAATGTAATTATAAGAGGGAGTGATGACAGCATTTTATTCATAATGTATCCATCAAATGTGTAATTGTGAGTCTAATGTATTTCTTTTTTTCTCCCTACAATGGTATGTTACACCAACTAACCCTTTTGCTTTCTGGAAGGGCAAGCTGAAGCTTCAGATGATGGCTAGGGAAAAGCCACAAACAACTGAAAATGAGTTGCAGAGTGACTAAGGGCTCTTCAGGAAGTTGAACAATTTCATTCCCTCCTGACTTCAGGTCATGGGCTGCTGTCCAGGAGCCAGGAGCACAGCAGGGCAGGGTCTGGCAGCCAGAGCCCATCCCACTGTCCCAGCCAGGAGCAGGGCAGCCAGGGAGTGGACTCCCATATGGATGATCCACTCTGGCACTGGTAATGGTCGGTCAAAAGGGAGCCAAACAGCTGGGTAACAAATTTGGCTGATGGTACAGTTCTTTAGTCACAGCTGAAACTGAGTATGGGGAGTGGCAGCAGGTTTGCATGGTAGTAATGACTCCATTTGGTTGCCAAAACATGGATGTCTTGTGTCATTTGAGGCTCCCTCATGTGTCTAAGACATCCACATGCAGCCGGTACATTTTCAACATGACTTTTGGGAGTTCTGTATCCTTTCAAAGAGGCAGATGGAGGCAAAGCATCTCCAGTGGTGCTGTGCACCTCTATATTAGGAACTAATGGTAAAGGCATAGTGTTCTGTTTCTGGTGAGATAACTTTCTTTCTAGTAACTGACATAGGGCTGTGGTTTGGATTTAGTATGAGAATAATGTTGATAACACACTGATGGTTTTAGTTGTTGCTGGGCAGTTGTAAGGTCTACACTACGCCAAGGACTTTTCAGCTTCCCATGCCCTGCCAGGTGCACCAGAAGCTGGGAGACCACAGACAGGACAGCTGGTCCAGACTGGCCAAAGGGGTATTCCCTGCCATAGAATGTCATGCTCCATGAATAACTGGGGAAGCAAGCCGGGAGGCAAGATCACTGCTCAGAAACAGACTGGCCATCATTGGGTTTTTTTTTCCTTCTGCATGTTGTGAGCAGTTGCATTTCTGCATCACTTGGGAATAATAATAATAATAATAATAATAATAATAATAATAATAATAATGACAGTAGTAGTAGTAGTAATAGTAATAATAAAAAATCCTATTAACTGTCTTTATCTGAACCCATGAGAGGTTTTTTCCATTCTCCTCCCCATCCCCTTGTTGGGGGAGGGGTGAGTGAGTGACTGTGTGGTGCTTAGTTACTGGCTGGGTTTAAACCATAACACATAATTATATACATAGAAAAAATACTAACAAAAGTATGTGTAAGTGGTTTCTAGATGAGTTACTACCCCTCAGGAGAGAGATTTTTAAATCATATCAAATTTTAACTAGATGTGAAAATATCTTTGGTCAGTCATGGAGGGAAAAATAGGAAATATGATCCTTTTCTGTAGATTTATGATGTTAACACTTAAACACTTTGTGCCATTTTGGTCAATTGTCTTAAATCATATATATTAGCTGAAGAATAAAAAACAACTGAGGGGGATGGTCAGGACAAACAGAGATCAAAACCAGTATCTTTTCCAGTAGAGAAGAAATAAATTAGGACTCTAGCTTTGGAAAAGAAACAGCTGAGGAAGGACATACATCTTGAATGGCACTGAAAAATTAAAGAGGGAATGATTTTTTACAATTTCCTGCACATTGCAGGAACTAGGATACTTCTAGGCAATTTTCATAAATTTTGAGATAGACAGAGGGAAGCAACTTTTCCATACAATTTATATAACAGTTTATTTCTGGAATTCATCATGGAGACCAAAATTACCAATGGGTTGAAAAAGGAGCAAGACAAGTTCTTAGAGCATGAAATTCTTCAAATTCTTCTCCATTAAAAGCAATGGTCCCAGTATGACTCTGGATCAGGAGTTTCCAATCCATTGATTAATGGATGCAGGAAGATAGAGGAAAAAAGATTGCTCCATACTTGCCTTGTTTTCACATCTTGATCTTTTTTTTCTCCTAAGAATCTCATCTGGGTCATCAGACACAGAGTGTCTAAAAGAGGTCTTTAGTCTGATCCAGAATAGCCATTTTTATATTACAAGGAAGAAATTATTGTGTGACTGTAATTTCTCATTTGCATTCTTGGATAACAAGTATGTTGCTGTTTTCTAGTTTGTACAATGTAGGTGTGCAGCAAGAGGGCATCTCCACCATGCTGCTGATAGAGCTTGGCTGGGGCAGGGGTCAACACCAGGAAATTAATTCCTCCCAGGAACTGAGGGTCACCAGTAAGCCCATTATATTTTTCTCTGGGAACAAAGCTAGTAGATCTAATTTCATATCTTGTAACATGAATATACATATAGATGTACAAACATACGGTAACTAATTTTGAATGCATATGATTCTTTGCATACTGGCTAGGGAGAAAGGAAATATTTAAAATCCATGTGATAATTGCTATTTATATTGCTTATGCATTTGTTCAGAAAGTGTGGTGAGGAGGATGATACAATAATCTAAAAAAAATAGATGGAAGCTAGGTGTTGGTTTGCAGTATGTTTCTAGTCATTTCTCTTTTTCTTAGAGAGGGAGAATAGCTGCATCATCATTGACTATAAAAGCCAGGCAAGACCCCTGTTATTTTTGCTGCTATGGCAGTAATGACAGTGAAAAGCAATGGTTGCTCCTGCGATAGAGCTCTTGGTTAGTACTGTCTGACTTCAATGATCTGAGAATGTTCCTATTTTGTAAAGGGACCATTACTTTTTAGTCCTGAGTCTGGCTTGCTTGAATGCAACTATCCCTAAAACCAGTTGCTTATCATTATGTGGTAGGAACCTGGAAATTCCTAAGAGATACTTTTGCATATAATTTTCATCACACTGAAATGCACACTGTAATCTTAGAATCATAGAATCATTTAGGTTGAAAAAGAACCTTAAGATCATCAAGTCCAACCACTAAACCATGTCCCTAAGCACCATATCTACACATCTTTTAAATACCTCCAGGGATGGTCACTCAGCCACTTCCCTGGGCAGCCTGTTCCAGTGCTTGACAACCCTTTTGGTGAAGGAATTTTTCCTAATATTCAATCTAAACCTCCCCTGGCACAACTTGAGGCCATTTCCTCTTATTTTGTCACTTGCTGCTTGGGAGAAGAGACTGACCCCCCACCTGACTACAACTTCCTTTCAGGTAGTTGTTGAGAGCAATAAGGTCTCCTTCAGCCTCCTTTTCTCCAGACCAAACAACCCGAATTCCCTCAGCCGCTCCTCATAAGGTTTGTGCTCTAGAACCTTCACCAGCTTTGTTGCCCTTTTCTGGACATGCTCCAGCACTTCAATGTCTTTCTTGTAGCGAGGGGCCCAAAACTGAACACAGTACTCAAGGTGTGGCCTCACCAGTTCTGAGTACAGGGGGACAATCACTTCCCTCATCCTGCTGGCCACACTATTTCTCATACAAGTCAGGATGCTGTTGGCCTTCTCAGCCACCTGGGCATACTGCTCGCTCATATTCAGCTGGCTGTTGACGAATACCACCAGGTCCTTTTCCACCAGGCAGCTTTCCAGCCACTCTTCCTTAAGCCTATAACGCTGCATGGGGTTGTTATGATCCAAGTACAGGACCTATCACCTGGCATTGTTGAACCTCATACAGTTGGCCTCAGCCCATCGATCCAGCCTGTCCAGATTCCTCTGTAGAGCCTTCCTACCCTCAAGCAGGTCAACACTCCCACCCACCTTGGTGGAAGAAGCAAGAGTTAGTGGCCTCAGATCACTTGGCATGTATAGGACAACAGGGTCCTGTCAGGATGGGTTTATGGAAGGCAGGTCCTGCTTGACTCTCCTGATCTCCTTCTATGACAAGATGACCCGCTTAGTGGCTGAAGGAAAGGCTGTGGTAGTATATAGAGAAACATTTTTTATTGTCTTTTACTGCAGTAGCCAAATTAAGTTCTAGTTGGGCTTTGGCCCTTCTAATTTTCTCCCTGTACAGGTCACAACATCCTTGCAGTCCTCCTGAGTTACCTGTGCCTTCTTCCAAAGGTCATAATCTCTCTTTTTTTCCTGAGTTCCAGCCAAAGTTCTTTGTTCAGCCAGGCTGGTCTTCCCTGCCAGCTTGTCTTTTGGCACATAGGACTGACCTGCACCTTTAAGATTTCCTTTTTGAAGAATGTCCAGCCCTTCTGGACTTCTTTGCCCTTCAGGACTGCCTCTTGGAGGTTCATTCAGGAGATTCCTCCAAAATAAGTTTTTATTGCACTGTTTTCCTATTTCCTCTGTTTCTGTGCTAATGTAAAATTAAAAAACCTTGTAGTTGTGTGAAAATAAAATTACTTTGCTGATTTTCAAGATAGGTGATCAGCTTCAGCAGCTGATTCACAAGCAGCAGCTTGGCTGCCCATTGTATTGGGTTTGCGTGGCAAGGTTTTGGTAGTGGAGCGTGCTACAGGGGTGNCCTGTGGGAAGCCCATGCTAGAGCAAGCTCTTGGCAGGACCTGTGGAGCCTTGGAGAGAGGAGCCTACACCAGAGCAGGTTTGCTGGCAGGACTTGTGACCCTGTGGGGGACCCACGCTGGAGCAGTCTGCTCCTGAAGGTCTGCACCCTGTGGGAGAGACCCACGGTGGAGCAGTTTGTGAAGGACTGTAGCCCGTGGGAAGGGCTCACGTTGGAGAAGTTCGTGAAGGACTGTCTCCCGTGAGAGGGACTCCATGTTGGAGCAGGGGAATGATGAGAGGAGTGCTCCCCCTGAGGAGGAAGAAGCAACAGAAACGTGTGATCAACTGACCATAACCCCCATTCTCTGTCCCCCTGTGCTGCTGAGGGGGGAGGAGGTTGAAACTGAGAGTGGAGTTAAGCCCGGGAAGATGGGAGGGGTGGGGGGAGGTGTTTTAAGACTTGATTTTATTTCTCATTCCTCTACTCTGTTTTGCTTGGTAATAAATTAGATGAATTTCCTCTCTCTAAGTTCAGTCTGTTTTGTTCGTGACGATAATCAGTGAGTGATCTCTCCCTGTCCTTATCTTGACCCACGAGCCTTTTGTTATATTTTCTCTCCTGTCTAGTGAAGGAGGGGGAGTAATAGAGTGGCTCTGGTGGGCACCTGGTCTCCAGCTAGGGTCAACCCACCACCCCCATGCACTGTCTTATGCAGTGGTGATAGCCAACTCTCCATCTGCATCACTTTCTGGAGATGCCCCTCTTCCTACAAAATAAATATAACATCTCTCAGATCCTAATCTGGCCAAATCAGCCAGGTGGTAGAGCTGCCTGGGACAACACAGGGGCCTATGGAAACAGTTGTGCAGAATTGCAACGCATCTGAAATTATCAGTCATTAATGTCTGGGAAGGTCTGTATTTTGGCATATGTTTTTTGGACCTCTTAAGGCAATTCTCATAATTTTTTTGATGTGTCATGTAGCCTTCAGCATAAACATGATGGCTTTACAGCTACAAAAAAGCTGGAGTGCCTTAATATGAAGTTTGTTTTTCTGAATTTCATACAGAGTGGTGCATCACACTAGCAATTTAAAAAAAACCTGACCATGTTTCCAAACAACAATACTCCATTCCAGATGAAAGCAAACTTCATGTTTGTTTATGATAAATTTCTACTCTCTGCAAAAAAAGGACAACTGGGAGGTTAAAAAATTTAACACATTTTCTTTTACAAATTTATCAAGCTGCTAGCTTTAGTTAACCATCAAAAATAGCAAAATCTGTACCAAACTCAGACTGCAGAACATGTGCATAAGTTAGCAATTAGAGGCTTTAAAAAAAAAAAAATTGAGACAAGCTAAAAACATGCCATGTAGAGGGGATTAACAAAAGGATTCTTAACTGTGAAGGTCAAATTTAGCTTTCCATCAGTGACCTAAAATAGTCTCTCATAATTTAAATAATTTATCTAAAAAAGGAAAGAGAGAGAGAGAGAGAAAGAGAGAGATCACATTGTTTGACTTTGATTTGTTTGTGTCTCTGAAGACCCAGATCTAGTTTAGGTTACCAGAGAAATTAATTAGACAATCTTAGCATGCTCCCCAGTGGACAATAACACTCCTGTACTATTTAGCAAATACTTAGTTCAAAGGAAGGCATGTATAAATGCTTTTGGAAGCTGAATCACTTCTCAGATTTCCCAGGAGACTTAACCTCAAAACTGGCCTGATTGGTAGTTCTAAAGAGTAAATTTCTTTTCATCCTTTCACAACCTGACAATTTTGAATAATTGCAGTTGAAAATCATTTTGTGTCATATTCTGTTTGGACTAAGAGCTCATTAAAATGACATTTCTACCTTCTGGGAGGGCAAGACCTTTCGTACTGAGGTTCAACAGGTCTTTTTCAGATTTCTCAGAGGAGAGTTTGTGTATAGTCCCTGAACACTGTACCTGAACTGGGTAGGGTCAAAATCGTTTAAGCTGCATGTCTCTGCATGGACTATGGGAAATGCGTTAGCAGAATTTTATGAGCCATTTAAATCCAGGACATGCTGTAAAACTCATGAAGGAAATGCATTATCAGCTTGGTGTCTGGATCAGAGAAGTCTAAATTTTCAGCATTGCATCTGAATTTATCTGGACCAAATCTCTAACCTCTTTGAGGTTCATCTATCATAAACTGTCATACAGCATTACACAGTACATTACAGTACAACTGCAGCATGCTGAAGGGAACATGTGTTCCAGCCTGGGAGATGGCAAATATAAGAATGCTGTCTGTTTTCAGAAACTACTCTGTATTTATTACATTCTCAAAGAAGGAAGGACTCTGAAAATTTCTCTGGGTTTGCAATTAAGTTCTCTTAAATTTTCCCAAATGTAGGGTGGCTGGGCCAAAACCCAACATATGGTAGCAACTGCTTTTTACTTAACCACCTTTCCCCTACAGTAGGTTTGTTTTGCAAGAAGTTTCCAAGAGAAACTATTTTTTTTTAATGCTAATATCTTCTTACTATTAAAACTTCTGCATTGAAAAAGTATACACTTTTGTGGGGGAAAAAAAAATCCAAATAATCTCCCATGTCTTGTATTTTTCCTTTTCCATGATGCATCAACTGGAAAAGAGGGGGTTAATTTTTTTTTTCCCCAACCATTAAAAAGAGAATACAGATAAAATATAAATTGATTAGGTTCTTGGGATCCTAGATATGTAATTTTGCAGAAGGAAACTTGGAAGGTTTTCCCAGCTATATAGATTTTGCTGTCATGAGTAGTGGAGAAAGGATAACTGAAGATGAAAAGAGCAGTATATGATTAATGTGGTGCATCACCTGTTATGACTATAAAGTGATGCCTGTGTATAACAGTCGTAACATTAGCACATGTACATTGTGGCTAAAACAATTAATGTGCTTACAAACTGATCAATACATGTTTAGATTTTTGTGCTTTCTGGATCATATACTAATCACTGTTACATTAAGACAATGCTTAAACAGAGCTTTTTTGTGAGCTTATAAATGTGCAGCAAGAATATTCAACATGAAAGAGATATTAATTTTGCTTCTATTATCTCAAACCATACCAATCCCTTCTGGTTATGCTTCCATGAATAGCTGAATATGTATCTCAAAGATAAGGTTTTTTTCTTTCTTGTTTACATCATGGAGTTAACATGTCAGCAGAAATTACAGCAATCAATCACTATACGCTTAAACTCTTACTGTCTCAACTCCTGCTCCACTTGTGGGATCCCGTTTTATCATTGGCACTCTGTGTTTATGACTACCTAAAATCACTGCATCGCTGTGTGGCTTTGATCTGCTTCTCTGCTCAATCCCTTTTTATCTGTAATAAGAATTATACAGAGTATAGCCTTTGGGATTTTGTGACATATTGGCTATTATTTGTGTGACCTACTTGTAGTGTTTATGTGCTGTTGATGGTATTACTGAAACCATAATTAGTTGCAGATTTTTGATTCATGGTTGATAGCTGGCTTTTCAGGTCCTAGAATTCACTACAGTTAACATGAATTGGCATTCTGACAGTTTTTCAACAGTGTTATTATTCTGGCTTTGCAGATAGGGAAGCAGAGCATAGATAATATAATTGACTGGCCCCAGATTATATCCTAAACTAATGATCAAGGCTGAAATCTTACACTCTAGAATTATAGTTCAGTTTTGGCCTTTGATGTCAACTATCATATGACCAAACACACGTGGTTCATGTTTTCCGAGGCAGACAATCATCTTTGTAAACAATAGTATCTAGAGGGGATAGAGTATTTATGACTAATTAATTAGTCACTTAGTGACATCATGTCAAGAACAACTAAACCAAAAAAAGTAACACAAAGACACGGCTAATTATGTAAGTTGTGTGACTGTGTGTGCATGCGTAGGCATTTAAATATATGCAGGTAATGTATATGTATTGAGAAATGTTGTTACTAAAAGTGTATTGTGAGTATTGCTGCCCACTAACAATTTCCTGTGTCTGTTGTTTGAACAGGAATTCTTTCAGTTATTTCCCGACAAAACTGTATGTTAAAAGAGGAAGAAATAGGAAATTTCAGATTCTGACCAAAGTAGAAGTACACAGAGAAACTCCTGGTAATTTTTGGAAGTACATACACAAGGATGCTTTCCCCATTGTAATACCTCTCACGTAACTGAATATATTGAATTGAGCCACCAAGGGCAGAAATTCTCTAACTAGCATTTTCAAATGTACTTGGATGTCTTAGGTATAGTCTTAGTGCCTAAGTCATAGAATGAAGTTATCAAAATTTCCGCTTCACATTGTTAGTGCCTACCTTTTCATCAACTGGGCTCTTCTGAACACTCTCATTCTGTCAGTCGTCTTCATGCCTAGCTCTTGCTTGTACCCATTCTGCTTCTGGAAATAAGACAGCCCTGTACCTAAAAGGCTCCATTTTGCAAGTCTGATTGGAGAATCCCTAATGCATCTTGGCAAGTTTGGAGTTGGCATGAAATAGTATCACTTTCATCCAAAAGCAGGGCCAGAGAGGGGCAATGCGTCAGGTTTTCTGGGGAGGAGCTTGCATTTTTGTGTGGCATAGTGAGAGTTTGGAGTCTGGCTTGATTTTTGCGCTGCCAGGGTCATGGCAGAAGAGAATTAGAAAGCTGTTGAGCCAGGAAGTGTGTCTTTGCAGCCAGTGCTGAGAACCATCTGCTTCAGAAAAAGGATTTTGGTTCTAGTGGCTTTTCTGCAAAGGCACTCTATATTTACTCAATGACTCTTTCATCTAGAATGCATAAAGCATGCTTGCAGCGAACTTGATATCTGTCTTCACATTGCTGTAATGTGTCTGCTAACATGCACAGGTGAGGTTTATCTACCAAGGGATGGGAAGGTAGGGGAGCCTTAGTCCTCATCTTCTGCTTCTCCACATAACACTAAAGTGGGACCTCAGGGAAGTGGTCAAAGCACTGAGCTCAACTGAGTTCAAGAAGCGTCTGGATAACACTCTCAGTCATATGCTCTGATTCAGCTGGTCCAGTGTGGAGCCAGGAGTTGGACTCGATGCTCTTTATGGGTCCCTTCCAGCTCAGGATATTCTATGAGTCTATGAATCTATGAAGTCATTGGTGTTCCCAGGACTTTTAGAGAAGGTTCATTTGTTTGCTGGGAACACCAGTGGTACTGGTTTCGCAGAAATACGCTGGATCAAGGCCTCTTGCAAACTGAAATGCTATGGTCCAAATCCTTCCATGACCCAGCACTGCAGAGAGATGTTCCAGCTATGGTATGCAAACACTGTGACTGCATTTTAACATTGTGATGCATGTTCCCAAATCACATTAGCAGGTGTTAAGAAGGAACTGTGCATCTTTCCTTTTAACTGTACCTGACTGGAATTTCTTTTACAGCTGAAGACAATTACGGTTTTTCAAATCAGTGGATGTGTGTACAGTGAAGTCTAAGGTTAGAATCACAATTTAAGTGTTCAGTATGCTGAGTTCTGGCTCTTACCTAACTCCATGAGAGGAGTCTGATTTCTTTTAAAACTATATTTCTGTTCCATTTGGTAACTGCTTGCTAACCTGGGCCCGGGTATATCTTTATATGGGATTGTATGAGGTGAAATAATACTCGGATTCATATTTTGTTAAAAATTGTATTTTCTAAAAAAGATGCTATGAAAACAATACATCATGTGTCCTCTACTGTCTGCAGTAATCAATTGCCTGCACTCTGGTAGCTATATTCTCTCTTTCTGGATACAATATATTTATTAGAAACTCAGAGTTACAGAGGTGCCTCCAGATGATAATGTTCTGTGTTGCTTGTACTACATTGGGTCCTTGGGTCTGTAAAGCAATTGCTGACCAGTAGCAAAGTTATTAAACCATCAGAATATCATTAAGAGTTTTCAATCTCTCATCATGTTTAATACATCTGTAGTAATAGCCTGTGCCTTTCTCCTGTTCATTTCTGATAGACTGCTTCAAAAATTGTTCTCAGAAGGCTACTGTGTCTACCACACCAGCCTTGTTTACAAGGCTGTCCACCTCAGCTATCATGTTTTAAGTGAGGAAATGATGCTAGGCCCCATTGGCATGATATTCAGAAATGCGTCCCTGTTGTATAAGGGAATAGACTTGTAGTCCATTACTGTAGGAAGAAAAAAAGAAAAGGTTGTCACATACAACATTATGGATGTCTGAACTTCCGACAGAAATATTAGCAAGGTCCCAGTGAAATAGAAGCAAATGTATTATGGCTAAGTCAAAGGGATCCAGATAGTCATAGAATTATAGAATCATAGAATGGGTTTGGGTTGGTAGGGACCTCAAAGATCATCTAGTTCCAATGCCACCCTCCACTAGACCATGTTGCCCAAAGCCCCATCCAGCCTGGCCTTGAACACTTCCAGGGAAGGGGCCTCAACCTGTTCCAGTGCTTCACCACCCTCACAGTAAAGAATTTATTTCTAACATCTAATCTAAACCTACCCTCCTTTAGCTTGAACCCATTACCCCTTGTCTTATCACTACACTCCTGGATAACCCTAACTCCTAACCCTAACCCCTAACCCTAACCAGTCAGCTGCTAAGGTATGTTAACAGAGATGATATTTCAGGAAGTTCATCACAAAACACTGCACCAGAATGCTGCAAACCTGAGTTTACCTAATAAGACAACAGAAGTCTCTGTAGCTCACTGCACACAGGACATATCTACATAACACACTGCTGAGCAAGCTATATGGCAAGAGTTTGTACTTGCACTACATACAGTATTTGTCAAAAGCTAAGAATGCACTGGGGAACATAAGTTTAACACAACATATGTGCAGTCAATACTGTTCAATGCATGGTCTGCTTTTTTACGATATATAAAATGTTTTAACATTTGACAGTTCTGAAAATGTTTAGTGTACTTTCCCAGGTGGCTTGGTAGGTGCATGGTGGGGCAGACTGCAGAGGAAGTGATGTCTAATACTGTCCAAGTAAAAGTTTTGATCCATAAAGGGTTCACTTGATATTAAAAAGTAGGAAAATGTAAAGTGAATATAATTGGGAATTAAAAAATTAGCAAACCCAGTTATAATTGAAGTGGTGTCCATAGGGTAAAAAGTGTGCATGAAGGTGAACCATTGTCCAAACAATATCAAAGCCTAAAGCCTCAAAGAATGGGTTGTAAACAAGATACACAAGAAGGGACTCTAAATTACAAAGCAGATATCTGGGTGTATACGGCAATCACCTTTGGTATTGGTTTTCCTTATAGCCTGTCTCTTCCAGCCCCTTACTTTAAAACTAAAGATGTGAAGAAGTCTTTTCATTCTTCTGCTGTTCACATCTATCAGGTGATAGAGTCAGAGTGTGAATCAGGTGAACTTAGCATATGCTGCTTGCATGGAAATGGTGAATCAGAAGAAAAAAGTCTCCAGAGAGACTCCTGGGACCTCTGCGTGTGCTTAAGGAGCCCTGGCGCTGGAGAATGCTTCTTGTCAGTCTGCAGGATAGTGGGATTGGAGTTCTTCCAGCAGCTTTGGGGACAGAGACCCTTCAATAGGCACAACTGAAGACTTCTTGGCAAGAAGTACGTGAGAGACCCCTGCCAGTGGAATACCTGGGTGGACTGAACATGATTATTTTATTGTAACCTTTCAATATATGGAGAAAGACTTTTTACCAAGGCCTGTAATGACAGGACAAGGGGCAACCATTTTAAACTGTAAGACGGTAGATTTAGATCAAGCATAAGGAAGAATTTTTTTACAATGAGAGTGGTGGGGCACTGGAACAGATTGCCCAGGTGTAGAAGTTGTGGATGGCCCATCATTGGAAGTGTTCAAGGATGGGTTGGATGGGGATTCGAGCAATCTGATATAGTGGAAGATGTCCCTGCCCATGGCAGAGGTGTTGGACTAAATGATGTTTAAAGGTCCTTTCCAGCACAAACCATGCTGTGGTTCTATTATTCAATGATTTTATGATTTTCCTCTAGTGCAAAAAACAGTTCATTATGAATAACATTATGTTGTCTCATGTAGGCATACTCATGTAATTGCATCTTCAGGGCTTTACTTAAACAGTCCTTTCTCAAGTTTAACTTTCATTAGTTTCTTTGGGATTTAGGGATTCTGAATGCTTCTCCAGCTTTGAATAGTGCCAGCTTTGGCTGAAAAAGAGCTAAAAAGAAATGAAAGATTTACAGACTTACCCCTTAAGGAATTTAATATTTAATGACAAGTAGTTTGTTTTGATGTCGACTGGGTGTTATAGATGCCATGGACTCAGGATGAAAATAAAACCTTTAAGCGCGTCAAAGATGAAAGACAAAATTGACCAAAATTTAAGCTTCATTTTTATACATCTCATAATGTTCAGCTTTAGTTAGCTGTCCCCCTCTGTCAGCTACTCTGTGTTTGACATAGATATTTTTGGTGGATGTCCTGTATTGTCTGGCTTTTCAGAATATGTGCTTAAGAGAAACGTAGTATCACTGTCTCTGTTCAAGAGTATTTTCCAGAGTAATCTGCTATGAACATTCATAAATTTGTTTGAGGACCATGACTTCACAGAGCAGAAGGTCACCGTGAGGAATGGTCAAAGTTTGGTCTTTAAATAAGACTATAATAAATGTGAATTCAGCCTCCAAACTGTTGATGAATTTTGAAGAATCTAGTCAGACAGTAGGAAGCTATCATTTACAGGATTGCTGAAGGTTTCTAAGAAGGAGGTACTTCTAATTACCTTTAAACTATTTCTCTGGATGGTTAAGAAAGGGGCAGGGCTGGGTAGGACTGAGAACTGCATGGAAGAAATAATTAGTCTAGAATTGTGGCAGTAGATTAGAAATGTAGATTTTATGATTTTACTTTCAATGCTCTCTGTTTCTGACAGGCATCAACATAATGAGGCATCTTCTCCATCCAGAGAGCATTCAATATAGGATATACTATAAGCTAATTTTCATGTGGGTATTCAAAGTATTGGGAAAATCACAATAGTTTTTCTGGTTCTTTTTTTTTTTAGGAGTAAGCAAAGCAGATTTGGACCAATACAGATTAAACGTGGAAATTTTAACCTTAAGGTTGAGCTTCATTTTCTACTTCAGATACTCATTTCACTTAAGCAATGAGCCATAGAGGTTGTATTTTTACTCTCTGATTTTCAGCTGAAAAAGCATTTTATCAAATTTACACAACAGGTATAGATAACCAGTGATACAAAGGACAAAAGGTATGATACCAGGCAATGTAGTGAAAATTACATCCTCAGTCCTAGACCAGTTTATAAGTGTAACTGTTACCATGAAAGTGAAGAGAGATTTGCTTGACTAGCAAGAAACTATTAGGGGAATATTTGGATTGTTCATCCAAGGGCTCAGTCCTCCAGGACTGATTTGGAAGAGCACTTGTGAAATGAGGAGTCTGTTGACCTCAGGGAAGATGACCACATATTTGAAATTAAGCAAGTGTTTTTGCTGTATCAGATGCATAGTGCATAGAATGGCGTTTGCAAGTTGCTGTTGAGGAATAGATGGAGCAGTTTGGAATCAGTACCTATGTCACTACAATTGTAGTGCTAGATACTTTAAATTCAATTCTTTACACATCCTGCCTGTTTAATTATCATTTGAAAACTGCTCATGCATCACTATTTTCTGACTCTACAGAACCATAGCTTAATCATGTTAGCAACTGTCTTTGATTTCTCTTTCATAATGGGTACAATTTTGCATAATAGGACACCTAAATCAGCTTAGATTACTGCATTGATTTAGCTGTTGTCACAATATTATCCTTAATTTAGATGTAGTTTTAAAAGTGTATCTGCTTGTCCTCGTGGAAGTGTGCATTGGTTTCTCCTATCTTTTCTCAGGTGAGATAATTTTCTTTAGGCACATTCAAAGGCACAAAGATTCTAGTGACTAAATGATGACATTGTTAAAAAATCCAGTATTAGGAATACTGAGGAGAGAAAATACCCACACTAGAGAAACATTTTCTGAAAAATGTTTCTTTTTTACAAAAAGTCTTGTGTGTGTAGACAATAATCTAATACATATATGAACTCATTTTTTGTTGATAATAGAAATGCATGCTAAGTGTTTAATCACCAGGGACATAATGCAATATCTGTGGGCAGTTTATTAATGTAATTTTTTTGCATCCCACACATCTGCTTTATGAGGCTAGGCAAAACTGAATATTTTGTGTCAGTATTACTGTAGCATGAGTTCTATTACTTTTTTCTACAACAGATAAGCAAGGCTGTTGGTAATGTTTGATGTATTGTTTTGTTTATGATGAGGTATCACTCTTATGCATGTGTAGAAGAAAAATAAATGTGTATTGTTCTTAAGGAAAGAAAGAAAGAAGGAAAGAAGGAAAGAAGGGAAGAAAGAAAGAAAAAGTTAAAAGTAATTTTAAGAAATGCATTTGTTTTCAGAAGAAGAGGCATACTCAGCCTTAATGGCTCAATGAGGCAGAAGTGTCATTGGTCAGGGAGATTTTTGGAAAGGCAAACTATGTATTATTAGTTTTCTAGTCTATTTTACTTACACAATTTGCATGTAATCTATTAGTGTCACATTATTTGTGCTTCTTAAACTTTGATGTTGGATACTTGGACCCTGGTTAGTGCTAAAATAGAAGGGCTCCTTGGGGAGTGGAAGCATAGTATGTGTCTTTGCTTTTCAAGACATAGCTAACAGCAGAGTTAAATCAATCTGAAATTACTGCTTAGCATCTGATTAACTAAATGGTCAAAAAAGAATAATAAAGCATATTTCATAAACTTAATGTTTAAATTAGAGGCCACTCTTGTGCATTGCTCCAGGATTCAGATTATGTCTGTAGATTAGTCTGGTGCATTTCTCCTGACTACAGAGAGGTAAATTGTGCCAGTCTTTTTTTTTGAACTGCAATATTTTCCCTAAGGATGCAGGCCAATGTTTTAGGCCATGTTTTATCTTTCCTTAGAGAACATGATGTTTCTATAGGTTACTTTCCCTAGAGCTAAAATCTGAGTATCTCCTCATGCAAGGTGTAAAGGTCTCTTTGCGAATGTACATGATTTTAGTAAGGGATGCATACAAGTCATATAACATTGACTTAGTTGAGATTTCTAATGTTATTTAATATAACTCAGGAGGCATCATGTGAAGAATATACCTTGTAGTGATTACAGAAGAAGCAGAAGGACATATCTTCTTTTCAAGTAGCAATTAATTTTCAAAAGTTTCTCCTCATGGATGGAAAATAATGAGCCATATTTAATAAAACTTGTTGACAAATAAGCAAATAAAAGTAGTCATGTAATTTTTAATTTTGTGGGCTGTGTTGTTGTTTTGGTGATGGGTTTTTTTGTTATGTGTGTTATTCCACCAGTTTTCCAGCTTTCCTACTGTCCTGGTTTTGGCTGAGATAGAGTCTGATAGTGGGTATAGTGCTGTGGTTTGGATTTAGTGTGAGAATAATGTTGATAACACACAGATGTTTTTAGTTGTTGCTGGACAGTTGTAGCATCTACACTAAGTCAAGGACTTTTCATCTTCCCAACACCCTGTCAGGTGCACAAGAAGCTGGGAGAGCACAGCCAGGACAGCTGGCCCAGACTGGCCAAAGAGATATTCCATGCCATGGAATGTCATGCTCCCTATATAACTGGGAAAGCGAGCTGGGAGGACAGACTACTGCTCAGAAAGACTGGTCAGTCATTGGAGGGTTTTCCTGCATGTGGTGAGCAATTGCATTTGTGCATAATTTGCTTTATTTTATATTATTATTGTTGTTGTTATTATTATTGTTGTTGTTGTTAACTTCCTTTGTTGTCTTTTACACTGTCTTTATCTCAACCCATGAGTTTTTTCTTTCCATTCTCCTCATCCCCTTGGAGAGGGGGGCAAGGGGGGGGATGGGGTGAGCAAGTGGCTGGGTGGTGCTTAGTTACCTGCTGGAGTTAGAGTACAACATCTACTTAATCTGGTCTTCGAATTCCATATTGATTAACTAGCCCATTTCTGAGGAGCTACACTCCAGACTGTGGTTCAGGTATTGTTTTGTAGTATTTTTTAAAGACTGTGACTTTGCTCCATACCTTTCTATTTTAACATTGCTTAGATACAATCCCAACTGATACCGATAGGCAAAATAAGACAAAGTCCTTATGACTTTGGAGGACTAAATCAGAATCAAAAGATACCACATCAGATTTAATGATAGCCAAAAAGAAGAGGCCCTTTGGGAACTCTGGATTGACACTGTGCCATGACCTCTTATACTTTCATAGATTTTAGAAAAACTTCTGTTGCTTACACAATACAAGCAAAGGAAACAGTATAATCTCCTCATCTCCACTACCTCCTCCTCCTTTATGACCTTCCCAAATGCATTTTTTCTCTATTTGTATGAACAGGCATTTAGAATTATTTAATGAATTAGCAACTAAGGGTAAAAAGTTACTTGTAAGCATGCATTTTGAGGTTATTTTTTATCACATTGAAAACTCATTAAGAATTTCACCTCTAATGTCTTGCAATAGCTTCCTAATTACACAGAATAACTTTACTATCATATTACTTAATCCATAATAATGTAAATCAAAGTGGACATCTGAGGTCAGCTGTCAGTCCTGTAATCACTTATGTACCCTGATGACCCTGATTGTGATGCTTATTTACTTTGGAAGTATGTTTGGTTTTCACAGATGTAAATGGAAAAGGATGTGGACTGTTATTTCCATTAACTTTTATTTCCAATTTGCACAGACAAAGAGTAAATACTGATAATGCTCTGTGGGTATAGCAAAATTTCATGCCCCGTAGATCCAGCTGTACTCTGTAGGCACTTCCCCACCACCATCACTATGTCCTGCTACACCACAGAACTGGAAGCCTCCGTGAAGTTTGAGATATTGCGGCACCTTTTGGAGACACTTGGCCTGTCTCTGCCTCCTTAGGGGTAGGCACGTTGGTGACAGAAGGCTGGAACCCTCTTTTCCCTGATGTTCAACTTCTGTCCCCATTCTGAGCGTCTTGGGAAGAAACTTCGGTAAAGCAAGACCTGCAAGGTAATATGTCCTTCCTCCATGTGTGCTCCACCTGAGACCATTAAGGCCTTGTGATATACATATGAGACACAGAATAGCTTTCATCCACATGAAAAGATCAGCATTAGAGCATGTGTTAAAACATTAATACCTTGTATAGTTAAAATATTTATAATGTTGGGGTTTTTAAATTTTGTTCTCCCCTCAGGTAGCATTGTAGGTCAAATTAGTACTGAGGACTGTGGTTAATAAAGTTTATACCAAGCTAAGACCTCCAGAATCATCCATAACCCAATCAATATTTAAACAATTCTGCTAATAGCAATCACTCAGATGCTTTATGCAACACACACACACAAATAATAATAAAAAAATACTGGCCTATGCAGAAAGAAAAATTACTAAAATCTGTTTTAAAGTTTCATATATGCATGGATTATGATGGATTGTTGAAAGAAAGAATTTCCAAGGAGCCCTCCAGGTAAGAGAGAGTAGCTGGAGCTGCTGAAGTTGCCTCAGGATGCAGTTGTTTTTCTCAAAGCCACTATACTTGCAAAGAATTATTCTTCAAGGGCCCATTTGAGAGTCCCATAAATTCTATTATGTTGATGAGGCTCATTTATCATGACACCAGTATTGATCTGTGCTGTGAAACTAAGAAAATCCAAGGTATTTTAATGGCCAAGAATAATAAAAGGCAGGAGATATTTCATTTGACAGTAAGAATTACACCATTTCCATTTTTTGAAGGCTGTTGTATGTATAGTATGGGAAGTTCTCCAGAGGTTAATTTTTTGTTCAGGAATTTTTTCAAGACCTGTATAAAATGAGTTCAGTTCTGCAATTATAAATCACAACAAGAAGCAGATATTCATTGAGAAGCATTCTTTTGAATCCCATGAGACCACTCAAACAAGTTTGTAGGTAAATATAATCCAATGCAAAACTATCAGCTTGCTGAATTTTATTTATAACCCGTTTAACTTTGGTGAATACTGACTAAAAGGGTCTTTTTTTGTACATATTAGAGGTGAGCGATTGTGGCCATGTTGAAAATTTGCAGGGAATTTATGATAAGGTTTAAGCTCAACTAAGCAGAATTTTAATAGCGTAAACATATATGTGCTTCGGTCTATTAAAAATTAATTCCAATTTGGTATTAAATATGCCATTTTTTTCAAATTATCTAGTTTTGAAAAACATTTCCATTCTTTTAAATTGCAAGACAATTTTCAAATAAAAGCCGTTTTTCTGAAATGGTAGGATAAAAAAAGGAGGGGGCTGTGTGTTCATGATCTACAGAACAGCACAAAGCATCACTGAAGATATAATGAAATCAAGCATGTTGACATCTTTGAATTTTTCATCCAAGAATATCAGAAGTATTTGATTTGATTTCTTGCAAAATCTCTTGTTCCTCCAAAACTCCATTTTTCAGCAGTTTTGTGAAAAAAATTTGTGAAAAACTCATCCAGTTCTAGTACATCTTCCTTTCAAACAACAATTGAAGGCCTGGTCCTCAAATAAGGTGAAAGTTCAGAATCAGGTTCCCCAAAGTAGTTACCTACTTAACAATGGCAAAATTGTGTTCAAGCAAGACAACGGTTCTGAAACATAGAATTACATAACTAAATTGGCTAAGCAGAAATATGCAATGTTTATGTTTACTTTCTCAAGTATCTGTTCTGGATAGTTAGCAGTCTTTGTTGACTTGGGAAGTTTCCCTGTTAGGCAGGTAGCATCCTAGAAAGCTTGTGAGATCCTCTTAAACCCATGCAGCTTTGCATCCCTGCAATTTTTGTGACATATAGTTTTTATGTTGGTCTCCTGCAGAAAAGGTATTTCGTAAGAATAAATGCATCTTTCAGGTGAAGTAAGTCCACCTTGTTTTGTCTGTTGTTTTTAAATAGTTCCAAGGACTACCTAGGACTGTGCTTGTACAGAGAATAGTCCTGTCAGAGTAGTGGAAGTGGTGTGAAGAAACAAGGATTTCTTCTTCAGTCTGCTTCTGAATCATATTGGGTCACTTCAAAACATAGTTTTGCTATGTTGGATTTGAAAATGTGTGTAGTACAGGACAGTGGTCTCCACACTTTTTTGTTCATACATTCCTATGAGCATCCCCAATTATAAATTATACACATGTGCTACTGTACTAATATATCATGTACATTTTAGAACTTAAAAAATATAGAAATTTTAAAGGATGAGATAAATATTAACGAAGCACAATTTAAAAATTTTACCTTAAAAAAAATAAAATAGAACATGCAACAAATATTTTCCTCCCACACCCCAGTGGATTGTCTTGCACACTCCATGGGTTGTGTGTACCCCACTTTGGAGACCACTGATCTGGGACATTAAAAGAGAGCCAAGGCACAATTTAGATGGGGGTCTTAGAGTTTAAAGTTTGTGACCTTTCATGTTCCCAACTTTTCCAGCCCCATTAAGGACTCTCTATGATGGCTTCTCCTTGCTAATGTTGCATAAGGGGAGCAGTATAGACAGAGTTTTAAAGCATCTTAGTGTGGCATTAGACTTTGTTAAATATCTTTATCACTCAATTTAAAATAAGAATATTCATGTAGGCAATTATTGTGGAATTGCTACAGCATTTTAAAATCACAATCTCACCAATTTCCCAGTAGTCTTCCCTTCTGTAAAGCACCATTTTCTTCCAGTGGGAGCTCGTAATTCTCTTATGCTTCTGAGAAAATGCCACCTGTACTTGATGAAATACAATCATTTGCTCCTGATGCTTTCCATTTTTTTTCCTCAATGCACCATTATAATCTATAATACTAAAAAGAACATTAGAAACAACTTAGGGTCTGGACATAGTATTGTATAGTTGACATAACAAGTCACACACAGATTCTTTCAAGTTCTGATATGCACTCAATCCAGGTTGTTACTGTATTTCATTAACCAGTTGAGTGAGCACACAACATCATATAGTGATTTTATAGCAAAATAAGCAGTCACTGTCATCTCCTCTAAAGGAGATGCTCCTTTAAGGAATTAAAAGAAAATTATTCTAAACACAAGGACAAGAAGAAGATAGAGAAGATTATCTGTCAGCATCTAGAATGAACATAGCATGCATTATTTTAGACAAATTACATATTGCCTGTGGAGGATTATAGTTACCGTAGTAACAAAATGTCCTTTGATTACTTAAATATTATACGCTATAAATCTTCATTAGGAATTCTCTTATTACAAGAACTATCCCATGCTGCATTTCACTGAGCTGAAATGGAGAGGAAGAGGTGCTTCCATAAGCATTTGGATATGCTCTCCTAAGACAGACACTGTCTCACCCACCCACAATCATCATTCAATACCTCATCTAAAGCAGGACATCTATGATCAAAGCTATTGAACTGAAAATATTTGCAGGAGTTGCAAAAAAATCAGCCATGACATGATGCTTACAAATATAGATAAAACTTGATCCTTTAATAATATTGCCCTCCTTTTTAATCTCTTATTGTGTTTCTGAATTTGGGTCTAGCTGCTTTATTGTACAGCACCAGAATTAAAGTAGGAATGATTCAAATATGCAATTGCATGTTGTTCTAATAATGTACACATGATTATACTATAAGAATGTAGAAATCAATTAATTTGTTGTCTTGTATAGAGGGCCTACATATTCCGTACATATTTTTTGTCCAGTTTCTCTTTCTGGATCCATTTCAGTTCTTAAAAATCAGGTCAAACTCTCTTTTAAGTTAGAAAAAAAATCACATTTTCATTTCAAGGTTAGTTGGCTCTGCTGTAATGATGAATTCATTCGGCTTTCAGGACACATACAGTTCTGATGTGGATGTGGAGACTGCATGGATCAGTAGTTTTGATATGGTCAATGTTCCTTGCAGGAAACTGGAACTCAAAGGAATCCCTAAAAAGGTAACAACAGCCTTTCTGCCCACACAAATCTGTGTACCTTTGTATGTTAAAATCTGTAACACACTGCCAAAGTAATAATGCCAAATTCCAAATCATATTGGTATAAGAATTTCAGTGTTTACAGTTGCTGATTTTTTTAATGCTTTGATTAACTGCAAAACAGTATGTGCACTGTTTTTGTAATCTGTCCCATAAAGACAAATATTTTGATGTCTGTGAGTATGCATTTGCAAGAATTAAAAAACAAAGGAAACCATTTATTGTTCTTCTATTTTATAATTTAAATGCTTCAGGAGGTTAAACAATCCTTGCATAATCTGTCAGAGCTCTCCTCACATATTAGGATTGCAACAAACTCTTTGCCCCACAGATAAGCTGTACCTAACATCTTCTTCATAGCTTGAAAGTTGCCTTATCTAGCATGGCTGTGACCTTTCGACATGGCTAGCATGTGTCTGATACATCTGCCAAAAAGAACAAGGCTAAAGGAAGTAATGAAAGTTGGATTTTCTGGAAAGAGTGGAAAATTTCACATTTTAGAAACTGGATCCTACGTTGCTGACAAAATTAAATGTTGCTTTTAGGCTAAGATCTATCATGAATGTGAGTTGAACATACATTTTTGTGAGAGTAATGGGAGTTGTTTTAAATTGAGCTGGAAGACAAAACAGCAACCTGTATTTGAGTGTATGCGTTGAAAATGGGGTAGGAGGGGAAAGGATAAAAGCAACCAAGGTATTCCTAGAGATTGTGAAGTAAGGGAGGAAGGATGAACAGATCGATTTTGAAGTCTTCCATTCCTGAGGCGATTTAGGTATGCTTGATTCCTTTAACTATGTTAAATGCTGATTTTGAATATACCCTGAAGATTCTGCAGTGTGAATGCAACTTGGCCTGGAAATTTGGGTGCACTGAGGTCCTACCAAATACTGTTTAAATATAGCCTTAGGGAACCTGAGGTTTGTAATGATGACAGACTGGAATAAACCTTGTGCTCCCTGGTTTGCATGGAGGGAAAAAGATTTGTTTCATATGATCCTGCTTCTCCTTACCGATCCTCATGTTCCATTTATTTGTTTTTCCAGGGCTGAGGCTTGATATCCAGACTCACTTTTCTGTCTTTTTGCCTTAGATAAATCTTTTACTGAGGGCAGTTTGCTTGTTGTTGTTTTGTTTTGTTTTGTTTTTTTTGCCGGGTCCCCCAAAGAAGTCCTAAGTAAAGTTTTTTTAAAAAAGACTTTAGGATTTTGTTTCAGGTGCTTTCTAAATATTTTATTAACACTTCTGTTAAAATACTCCTAATTGAGTGCTTAAAGTGGTCTAATATACTGTATGAAAGCCCACAAGGAGGAAAAAAGCCTTCGGAGACTTCTGATGCCTCATTCTGTTTATTTGAAACTTAATTTTGGTTTGGCAGCCTGTTCGACCTGTTTACTGCTGAAGGATTGTGTGTGCAATCAGGATATACTGTATTTAATGCATCTCACATGGATACATGTAAAGGTTTGATTGCATCCTGGTGTTAACACATCTTGCGCTGCAATAGGGGCTGAATCTCATTTTACTGAACTCTTCTACTGTAGTATACATGGCATGTACTTATAGATTAAGAGAGAAAATGGGAAAAAAATGACAGCAAAATAATTACTTTGCCCTGATTTAGGCAACTCTAATCCTGATTTAGGCAACTCTAATCCTGATTTAAAGGTGATATTCCCAAAACAAGGTGCTCGTTATTTGGATAGGCATTAGTTCTTTGTATTTCAATGTTTTTAGCAATGTGTGATAAAGAAGGCAGGCATCTGCAGAGGAACTAGGAGATCACATCACACTTGTAGTTTCACATACATTACCAATGGAAAGGGTTTCCTCAATAACGCAAATTCCTCATAAGGGCTGTTACCATGTACATAGCATAAGGTGAAAATGTCATTCGGCATGGGTATCAACAGGCTGGTGTACGTTGTGTATTTATTATATGTAGCGTACAATAATGTATACAACAGTGTGCATTTACAGTGGATTACCGCAACTATCATAATATTTGCAACTTTAGGGTTTCTTTGTTTTTAAATACATGATAAAGCAGTGGAAGAAGCAAAATATACAAATCTGTTAACACATGTAATGTCATCACAAGATGTAATCTAACTGAGACCCACAGCAAACCGCTTAGTGCTCATGTACAAAGAATGCTTGTCACTCTGTAGTGTGGAACGGTTAATTCTGGGCAATTTGGGAGTGAGGTTTGGCACTGGTTGAAGGGAGCACAGTAGGTACGTGTTCCAAAGAACACACGCAACTCCTGGTTCCCTGGCCTCCATAAATTCTACCTATAGTACTTTTTATGAATAAAGACAGGTAATCATTCTACCCATCTATTGACCATCATTTCCAAGCTGGTTTCTCAATGTTCCCATTTAAGAGAATGTAGTCAGGGAGACGTCCTCCCAAGAGTCTGCTCGGTGCAGGAGCAACTCCCAATTATTGTGAACTGTCTGCTTAGAGTTCTCTTTCCAACAGACTACAGAAAAAGCTACAATGACTGACCTAATATCTAGTCTTTCTTAAGCTTAGACCCAAGTGTAAGGCATCATGTAAGTTACATGGTTAGTCACTATTATTCAATGTCTTCTGTCTTTTTGAAGGAGCATAACAATTGGCAGTTGTCCTTATTTTAAATATCAAATCCTCTTTGAATAAAGTTGTTCAGTTAAATGGCCAAGTTTCTACCCAGGAGCAATCTGTAATAAGGATTCTGCTGAGAAACAAAACCGTGGCACGTTTCCATTTTTGAAGTATTTGCAGCATCTATTATAAATCAGACACTATCAATATTGAGGAAGTTAGCTTTTCCACTTTTGGAGTCTTTTTGAAATATTTAAGAATAACTTTCTTAAGGAAAGTGGATTGTGCTGCCTGTTAGCATTAGCTCCCTAAATTTAGTGCATGCTGTTACCTTTGAAATCTCCACACTTACCACACATCCCCACTAGGTCTTACTGCTTACTGCTGAAGCCTAGCATCTACTGACAACTTGCCCAGCAGCTTGAAGACTCTCTGGAGTTGTAAAGTGTATTTTAAATCCATCAGGCCTAAATAACATGGTCAGCAGTCGTCATTTAGAGATGAGGCAGATACAGAACATCAAGTTGAGAATGCAAAGATGTCCTCCTCTGTCTCGAAGCGACCACGATTATTGCAGTGTCTAGTAGTTCAAAACAAAATAAGTTTCCATAGAGCATTTCTATGGATCTCCAGTGTTACTCTGTTTGAAAGGCTATTTGTTTACAGCACTTCAAGGAAGATTTCTCAGTGTTTGTGGCTAATGTGATTAGGCAGCATAACCAAAAACTAGGCAGCAGAGATCTGCCTATAGAGGAAGATTTGTAAGCTTTCTAAAGCTGATCTGCAACCATCTGTGAGCCCCTCTAGCAATCTGGTCTTCTGTAGTATTTAAAATAGTGGGTTGATTTTTTTNGTTTTTTTTTTTTTTTTAAAAAAATGGGTTTTTTTTTTTTTTTTTTTTTTTTTTTTTTTAATAGAGATATGTCTATCAGAGTACAAAAGCAGAGGAACTAAGCTGGGGAAGTCTCTGACATGTCAAAAACTGATTTGATGACCTTCATTTTGCCCTGTAAGATCCATCCATTTAATTCTCTGGGCTTCCTATGTGAAAAATAGACAGTCAGGAGGAAAAAGGACAGCTGATGTGCTAATGGTAGTGAGAAGCTGAGCTCTCATGTTACATGATCTTCCTTTTTTGTGTTGTGGGTTTGGTGGGGTTTTTTTTGTTTGTTTTCCTTCTCTCTTTCCCACCTCTTGCACATCTTTATCTGTAAGTCTGGGACATGTAGGAATCACACTTTTGTAAAATAAATAACAATAAATAGGTGCCAGTTATTGCAACTGAGCCAGGAAGGTCTTTCCCTGCTTTTTACATGTGCCTGTCTGCATATGAGTGTGTGTATTTCGGTGTGTGTTACATCATAGTAACTTAGAGATGAGCATAGTAGATACATAGCTGGACTTCACACAGACATTTGAAGAGAACAATTATTTGGTAACAGTTTATCAGCCTTACAAGTGAAGAAGCTCATTTTGACAAATCCAAACAATTGGCAGCATTTTTCTTCATGTGTTTGTTGCTAACTCATGGGAAGAACTGCCTCCACAGAACTGCTGCAGCCTTGGATGGACAGACAGCAGTCACTGCAGGGTGGCAGAGTAGGGAGGCAGGGGAGAGAAAGTTTCTACCTGTGATAAGTAGCATGAAGAGAAGTTGCCTTTAACTTGTTGACAGTTGAAGGCTTTCTTTGGGGAATGAAAAGTATGTAATATGCCTGGAAAGTCCATTTTACTAACAGGCCAGTGGAAGCAAACAGCACTCTACATGTAGCTTGTGCAGGCACATCTGCTTCTGTCCTGGTAGCCACACTCCTGGGCCTTCCATACGCATTGATTTCAACTGGATTGTAAACAGAAGCAAGAGATCAAATCAATGGAGGACGTGGCAAGATAAGCCAGGAGTCCTGCCTGAGTGCACAGGTTATAAATTGAGACATGTCTGCCAAACAACCACTGTGCAAGCAGCAATCCGATGGGGGGATGTGGAAAGGGAGAATAGCCTGCAAGTAAATTATCTTTTTAGATACTTCTCTTTGGCATAATCATCAACCTTGAAAGTTAGTCATTATTTGTTTAGCTCGGTTGTGACTTTTATTTTAAACTGATGCATCATTCAGCAAAGCTGTATATCACACTTTTGGAAAGGGCACAGTTTTTAAATTTACATGGGAAAATGATGTAAGGTGATACAAAAAGAGAAAGCTTTTAATTGTGTGATGTAATACAGACAGAGGATGTAGTTCTGATGTACCAGCTGATTTAGTCCCAGTGCCATAAGTGAGTAGAGAGTAGGTTTGGGTTCTTCAACACTTCAGGCTGAGAACTACCACTGTTGTGCAACAGAAACACAGAAATCAGTCCTAAAATGGTATCAAGAAGTTATTTTGTAGTAACTGCTTTTGAGCAGTATTTTTAAACCTTCTGAATGTCCTCTTTTTCCTGTCATCATTTTACTTTTGGTGCAGGAGTAGGGCAGTAACTCCTAATAGCAAAGGAACTTAGAGTAGGCTTGTGACATGGCCCTACACAGATGCTTAGGCTGCCTGTCAGTGAGATAGTTCAGGCATTATGAATAAAAGTAATTTAGACATCTTTCCACTGAGTCTTGCAGACAGACTTCCAGAGCCAGACAAAGCTAAGAGAGATACTGTGGAAAATATATTTGCATAATTCAAGCAGTTGACATTATCTGATAAATGAAACATAGACAAAGAGCTTTAAGAGGGTTAGAACTGAGATGACTGCAATGCCAAAATAGCAATGCCACATATGGGCCATAGCCTCATAAATCAGCAGCTGGTAGCTTTTTGCTGGCAGTTACCTGACATTCGATATGTTACCGTGAGAAAAAGAAGGGTTTTTTTCTGAGCTTCTTGAACACATATTGCTCCTCCTGCTTGGGGAGAAGCACCCATAAGTGAGTGTTAAATTTAACATGCATTAATTCATAATCCATAAATTTAGTATCAATGAATGCATTTATTCAGAAAAAGTATAATGGGAGAGTTGAAAGAAAGAAGGGTGAGGGTGATATCTGCATTTTTTGCTTTTCCAGTTTTCTTCCTTAACTGTATTTTCTGTTTCAGAGCCTTTACCACTACAGCTTTCATTTCTTATTCTGCTTTCCCCCCATATCTCAGGTTCATGTGGATGGCTTCCTCATGCTTCTTCAGGTGTGCCACAGTCCAATAACTCTTAATTTGTCCTCCTCATGATTTTTTGGGAACCTCATACCCCATGATGCCACCCACCCTCCAGCCTGCCTCATGCCCCAGAGTTCATCCTCCTAGCCCTTCTCTCCCACTTCCCAATCTGTCTTAGGCTCCACATCAGCTTATTAAACTCTTCCTTATTTTCTTGACTTTTTTATGTGCTACCCTCTTGGTTTTTGACAGTAAATAGCACATTCTTTTCACTTTCCTTTTTAGAGTGAGTTTCAGATTTCAAACCTTTGCTATACATATACATATACATATACATATACATATACATATACATATACATTTGCATATTGCATATTGCATATTGCATATTGCATATTGCATATTGCATATTGCATATTGCATAT
>VXBL01004612.1:17637-38357 GCA_013400195.1 Aramus guarauna | reverse complement strand
CATATTGCATATTGCATATTGCATATTGCATATTGCATATTGCATATTGCATATTGCATATTGCATATACAATTTTATTTATCAGATCTTTACTCTTGGACCTTCACAACTCAAAATGGTGACTCTGGAACCCCTATTCTCTAGAGCCAGATTCTGGCATTTAGCAGCTCCTTAGCTCAACATACCACTTAAAGTGAGGTGAGTAAGTAAGTAGGACTTTTATATGCACACCATCCATTCCTCAACCATGTTCCACCTGCCTCCTCCAGCATAAGGTAATCTTGACTTCTTTCTCAAAACCAGTGAGAATCACTCCTCCAGTGGTTTGTGGAAGATTTTGCACCTATATTTGAGGAAACATTCAATGTATACTTGCACTCTCTTTCTCATTTATGCTATAATTTCCCCTACAATACTCTTGGGGGAGTAGGCTCCATTTCATACAACCTCTAGAACTGTGTGCATTTACATGTGCATTTACATTTAGTTTTATGTCAGTGCACTGCATTATGCAGTCTTACAGTTAAATCCTGAATTTAGGCTATTAATGAATCCATGTTAATGAACTAATGTAAAAAATTCAAATATATCTTATAAAAAATAAATACACATTGCTCAGAATCTGAAAGTGATTCCTGGAAAATAGTTGTTCCTGTCATTTTGCCTCTTGATAAAATACTAACAGTTTCATAAGACAAAAAGAAGACATTCCTTCTGCCAGATTTCAACACCTACTGCAAATAATGGAACTGTGAAAACAATTAAAAGAAAACAAGCAGGAAGAATCCTGCATATGGTAAAAGAATAACAACCTTAATCTATATTTCAGAATCCTTTCTCTCCTCTCTTATAATAGTGATCCCCCTTCTTACAATGTGTTTTGGGTTGGTTTTTTTTTATTTATAGCATGCCATATACTAAATATAGCACATGGTACATACAAGCACATACATGAATGTGCTACATACACTTCCTGCACTATATATGTATGTAGCACATAGCATCACCCAATATAATTTTATAGCACTGATTTTGACTGATGTTTTCAGGCTTGCTCAGTAGCTGGAAAGCAAACAGATGCACATATTACATGCATCTGCATGAAAACTAGCATTTTGCAGCAGGGTACAGAAAGACTTAAAACAAACCTTCGTTGTGTCACTAATGTGCAGTAGCCGTCTTTAAAATCGTCTTAAGTGCTGCAGAAGATCTACAGTGCCTGCTGTGTTCAATAACCACATTTTCACAGCTCAGTTCTTGCATTTAGTAGCCCTCTTACTCACCTTGGCTTTTCAGCATTCTGGAGTAAGACGTGCGAGCAAATGTTGTGACAATAAATATTGACAGATGAGAAAATGGTTCCCCTCATCAGGATTAGAACTTCTGGGGCAAGATTTTATAGTGACTGAACTAGTGAGTAAAGGAAAGTGAGGAAGAGATATTTTCTCGTCTGATATCAAAAAGATTAACTGTTAACTGTCTGAGAAACTAGGTAACAGTATCTCAAGTAGATGTTGGGATGTCTCTCCACCTGTGTAGGCAATCATTGCACTCATAGGAGTTCAATTCTCCACTAAGCTAAAGACACCAACACTTCAAAGTAAGCAACTTGAAACAAGCTGGCAAGTATCTGGAATGGTAAAAAAATAATCCCCTTTAGAAATGAGCTGGGATTAGGTTTAGGAAGGCAGCGAACTGATACTGGACATAAATGAAAGAATGCCTCAACCTGGGGTTCAGTTGGAATGTCAGTGTAGATTTCTTGGACTTTGGCACACTGGCACAAGAGCATAAAAAATACCATTTCTTGTAGTCTTGTTCTTGAAACATTGAAATGGATTCTGCATGACATGTCTTTGGTCTATTCTCTTGCTAGAGCAAACTTCTGGTCAGACATGTTCCACCATACTGGTCTAGTAAGGAGTAGTCTCCTTACTAGAGCACCAGACACTGACTGGCACATGGAATCAAGAGGGGAAAACGGGCATTCACAGGATCTAGTTACCCTTTAGTATTGCTTCACAGATGATGATGTCTAACATATAATTGTTATGGTAATGCATGAGACTTGGAGGTATCTGCATTAAAAACTGATGCTCTGTTAAAATAAAAAATCCATTTTTTATTTTTCTGTAACAATTTTCCAGTAAATGCATAAAATAATTTAAAAATTAGGAGAAAATTAAGTGAAAAAGAACAAATAGACTTTGACTGCAGGGGGAAACGATGACAGATTTCATATTAAGTTGTGTGTTACTTCCCATAATTAAAGCATTATGCAAGCTTTTCTTTGGAAACCTCTCATTTACATATAAACACAATACATCACATTTCTAATGAGGAACGGGAAGCTATCTCTAGTGCCAAACTGAACAAATTGGCTTTGATTTTCAAAACCACTTAAGAGATTCAGATGCCTAATTAAAATTAATAGGAATAAGACATCCAACTCAATGTGCAGCTCTAAAAAAACCCCTCCACCTATTTGATTTCATCTTCTAAAACACATGAATTCCACTAGTTCAGAACATGACCTAATTTGAGAGCACTTAATTCACTCTCTAGGCAATTCATGTGAGTCAAATCTAAAAGGGTATGTCTATGCTTATGAACTAAAGAAAGCCACAAAAGATTTTTGAGCACCGGTACGCAGTCGTCCAATACTGTTAAATTGCTGGCATACTCCCCAGCATGGTTCTGGTCCAGTCTAGTCAGAGTCTCCAAAGCAATTCCCAGGTGCATTCTAGGGAGTGGCATGGGCTCTGTTAACAAAAGCTCTGCCCATTTAGTGGGCTCCCTCTGGCCCAGTCATCTAGCATTGTCCTGTTAAACTGTTGGCCCACACATACACCAGCAAGCCATCCTGAGCCTTCTCTTCCCTATCCATATGGTTGAATTCTTATCTTGGCTTTTTGGGGGGTTGGTGAGGAACATTCGCAATAGGAGGTTTGTAAATGATGGAGGTTATAAGTAGTTGTATGCTGTTCTAGCGTGCTTCCATTGTACTCTACTCATCCTAGGCTAAAGGTGGTTTCAGAGGATCTCAAAGGCTGTTTCGCACCAACACCAGCAGTGGAAGTGGGAGCAGGAGAGGTGTCAGGAGCCACTGAATTTGGGACTGTGGCAAGTGACATGCAGGAGCACCTAGCATTCCCCATGGAGGATGAAGGACTTGGGCAGGAGGGATAGGATGCAATAACCTGTTTTGTTGTAGGTATGAGAAATATTGCATATGGAGCACAGGTCAGGAGAGTGTGGCATGTACATTGGATTAGAAGAGTAATGAGTAGAAAGATGCAAAGGCCTGTAGGATGCAAATCCAAGTCAGCCCATCGCCTTGCAGTCGGTATACAGTCACTGTGTTTTGGAGGAAGAACAGTTCAAGGCTATAAACACTGGCCATGTCGTACCATGTGGCCACAGGATAAAGAGTATTCCTAGACCCATTTCTGCTACCCACATAGATGTAGTGAAAACCACTTAGGAGAATAAATCAAGAATGATAGAATAACTCTTTGGTGAAGCAAGAAGGCCAATGTTGGTCCACAGAATGGCAGGAAGGACATGACAATGTAAAAACTATGCATGGAAAGGGGAAACATATATGAAAGGAAAATGAAGATGGAATGAACAAAAGAATGATGGGAGAGTATGGGAATAATGAGAAATAAAGAGGTGGAGAAAGGAATGAAAGGCAAGTGCATATTTTCAGGTTAATCAGCTTTAGTTTATTTATTCATAGGCATTTATTATATTTCCTTGGTACATGGCCCACATTCATATTTAGAGAGAAGGGAATGACAGAATACTGTGCAGCAAGGATTTGCACATTACTTCATCCATTACTGGGCATGTTATTGGTTTGCAGAGGTTTATGCATTTTTTAAAACAGTATGCCCCAGCAGCAGGAAATTCAGTGTTTAAAATTTAAACAGAAGGTTTGAGTGAACTTAGGCCGGCAGTCTTGACACTTTCTTTTTCTTCTCTGCATACAAGCTCAGTCTGCTGTGACTGGATCAGGAACTGAAGATTTTCAGAAAAATATCAAGGGAGAATGAAGATATTGTCATACTGTTGACCAATATTTTCATGCTTTTCTGAACCTTCTTGCAGTACTATCTGTCAGTGATCATTCTGCTGTAATTCTCTCATAGAAGGAGTAGCTGGCTGTAATTCAGGAGACTGGATTTCTGCTCTAACTTCTCTGTGCCACCATTAGAAATCTGTTAATCACTCTGCAGCTTAGAGTCAGTGGATATGAATCAATGGATATATTTGGAAAACATATTGACATACATTTATGACAAGTGTTGACATGGTTCAGGCCAAGCCGAGCACCACGCGGCCGCTTGCTCACCCCTCCCCCGGCGGGGTGGGGAGGAGAACGGACAAACAAAGGCAAAAGCCTCGTGGGTTGGGGTAAGGACAGTTTACTGGGACAGCCTGTTCTTCAGTTCTCTTATACGCCTTAATTTACTGTTCTATAGCAAAAAGGCTTTTTCTTAAATTTCTTTTTTTACTTATGTTGATCTTGGACTACATCCTTGAAGAAAATCCTTGCACTGACTTTCCTTCACAGTACTAGCGAATTTTTGAAAAATTTGAAAAATGTTTCATTTGAGAACAAACAAAAATATTGTTTGCTTCTCAAAGCAAAATAGTAAAAGTTTCCTTTGTTCAGCTGTTTGTCTTTAATTTTATCCAAAAATAAAAATGTCGCTGCAACAGAAAAACTCTTCGGAAAAAAATATAAAATATTTTGTTTAGAAAACACTGATTTTAGAATTTCTGTCTTTATATTTTCAAACACGCACTCAAATTCATCTACATTGATCCAAAAACATGCTAGCTGGCAAATCTATTCATATAAAATCTTTACTCATCCCTACTTTCATCCTGACATAAATACATTTCTTATAAATAATTCAGATAGGATAGATGTAATGTATAAATACTTAGTGGGAATTCTAGTCCTTTATTATCCTAGTTTGTGCCTCTTTATTCAGACCTCTCTTCTGTAAATGTCTGGTAAACCATGTTCCAACAATTTCAATGGGAATTAAAGTGAGCTCTGTAAAGTTTACTGATTGGCAGATGCTTCAAAGTCACAGGCTTGGTACAGCTCTCTTCGCCTAATTCTCATCATCCTACTGTGTTTGGGCAACAAGTAGTAAGATACATATGTCAGAAGCATCACTCAGTCTGAATAGTCCACAGTACAATTTATAGTAGCATCAGATTTCTGCTACACTGCACCTCTTGGAAACACTAAACTGAAAATTAACAAACTAATTATTTTGTAAGGGGACTTAGAAGTAACTGTTTTTTAGAAAAAAAAGACAAGAAGAGAGAAGCATCTAAATTAATTTACTTGCAGTCAGAGGGCTTAGAATAGGAAATTCAAAGTGCCTTTTTCCCAATAGATGTTCCTTGCAGAACATGTTTTATGGACTGTGGCATCTCTCTTCACCTGCAGAGAGAGGTAGACTTTCGCTATGTGGGCAAGGAAACTAGTAGCTAATGAGAGACTGTTTCTTTTATATACCACAATTTCCATTCTAAGATGATCTTCCTGGTTGGCTTCCTCAGCTCTTATCAAATGATCCACAGCTTGGCTTAATACCCACCTCCTCTTCTTCCAGCTGTTGAAAAAAAAATGGCATGATTTTGACAATACCTAGCTGCTTGTCTGAAGTAAATATTCCACAAGAATAATAATAAAAAAATAACTAAATTTAGGGAATTTCTGCTCTTAGCTGTGTGGCAAAATCTTATGGATTTTCCGGGGCAGCAAAGAAAATAATAGCGAAGGAAAATGAACCTAATATTTAAAACAGGTACTACGTTCTGACTCAGTTTCACCTAAACACATATCAGAATCAAAGAGACTGAATGGCTAGTTAAAAACAAGGTCTTCAGCCCATCTCAGGTTGCTTCACAGAACCATGGATTTTTCTTCCTTGAGTCTGTCCATGAACCCCTGCAAAGTTTTAGCACTCACAAAGTGCACAAAAGTTTCCACAGTTGAAGTTATATACTGTGTGACCTACCAATTTATTTAGTTTTAAACTTGCTAACTGCTAAGTTAATTTGATTCATTTATTAACATTCATCTGATAACTTTAGTTATTCTCCTAAAAACTCTTAAAAATGGTGGTAAGTGCTGTTACATAAAGTGTGCGGTCATCTCTAATTCCAAAGGAATTCAGAAACTGTAGGATAGCCATGGGTATCTTCACTCATCTGAAACGTGGGTTCTCTCTGGAATTACATTTGACCCCTGTGTCATAAACCATATTATTTTTAGGGAACTGAAGGATAAAATGATACACAATTTTTTAAGGGAAGACAAAAATGCAGACAGTATTTGTCTTATGACTGTGGATTATTTCCCGCCAAAAGGACCCAGGGAGTTCTGAAAAATATTTTCCTATGACAATAATATTCAGCACATGTAAAACACTTGTCCTGGCTCTGCCTAGGACAGAGTTAATTTCCCAAGGAGCCAGGCCAGGTGAGCCAGGCTGGCCGGGAGCTATTCCATCCCATGCGACGCCATGCTCACCATAAAGGGGGCTGGTCAGGGAGGGGTGGGTTCGGCGTGGCTCCGGGATGGGCTGAGGGTCCGGTCGGCCATGGGATCAGTAAATTGTTTTCTGTTATCACCCATTGTGTATATCTGTTATCAGCACTGTTGTTGTCTGCTCTTATTGTTGTTACTGCTCTTATTAAATGGGTCAACCGAAAAAAAAAAAAAGCAAGCATGAAAATCTATTAGAATTAAATTTGTGCCATGTTAAGTTGGTACATATTTCTTGGATTCATAAACAGAGGTCATCACTCCAAAAATAATGGTACGAGTGCTTTTGTTAACTTTAAAATTAATCATGCTTGGTAACTCTGCAGATGAGTAAAAATTGTCAAATAAAAAAATTTCTGTGAAATATTTACCTAGCCCCCATCTTATCTATTTTTTACTTTGTTTGTTTGGGGTTTTGGGGGGTTGGTGGGGTTTTTTGTTGGTTTATTTTTGTTGTTGTTGTTTGTTTGTTTGTTTGTTTGTTTAGAAATCTGCATTAGTTACTACCAGTGGTCAGAAAAAAAAAAAAAAAGTTTTATACTGAAAATATCACCTCCACACCATACTGTATTCTCAACATGAGAATATTTCATCAATGCCAAATTTAAAATATATTGCTAATTTAGATATATGTTATATTCATGTATAACTTGATAGATGTTGTATACAGCATATAAGGAAATTATTGTGAAGAGTTGATATCACTTGTTAGGTATTTAGTTTTGTTTTCTTTAGTTACTTGCTGTATTTTTAGTAGACTCAAGGAGAGAATATAGAGTTTAAAAAATATCCCCAGTCTGCTGGGAATGCTCATAGACTACCAAACATCTATCTAAAATGTGTTCCCTATGGAGAGTTGATACTATGTTACCTGAAAGTATTCCAAGGAACTGTAAATTGAAAAATAGAAAAGTTGACCACAGAAATGAGCTTTGTTCCAACTATGATTCAGGAGACTGTACTTTTTGTCTAGGTATATGTCCTGGATGTTGTAGTATTCCCTGTACATAGACGCTGACACTGTATAGAATTTTAGGCAGGAATGTGTTCATATATTGATAATAATTATCTCCCCTGAATGCTCCATTAACATTAATAGCCTGAGTTTCCAGTTTCCATGCAGTTTGGTATGTACTTGACTCACCTGGGTACAGAAAAAGTCAAATTTGAAGAGATTTTTTTAAAGATACACTCTACTCTTATGCTTGTGAGAAAGAAGTGATAATTGCTATTAAATATTTTCCTGGCAAATCATCAAATAAAAATTGATATTTCTTTCATGATTAGTAATTACAGCTATGTTTAGGGGGAAATTTTAGTAAAACATTCAAGAAGCTTCCAATAAAAGTTGCTGTCACTGGGTACACATAACTATTTCTAAAATATTTTTTTTTACACAGAAAATATGAAAAATAGATACAATTTGAATTCTTTTAGACTTACACAATAATAAAATATTTTATTTTTATTTAATTTATTTATTATTTAAATGTTGCATGATAAATATTAAAATTCAGCTATCAAAGTGTTGCTATGTGCTGAACTGGTCCACAGGCAGAATTATTGTATTCGAGTGTTAGCAGTTAGACTATCGGAAGAGCTATTTATCTTTGCAATTTGTAATTGTCTGTTGACAATGATGGATAGAAATATGCTAAACTACTCCACTTTGTACTCTAGCTGTGCTGGCTGTTTCTCCATGTCTGCCCCCAGCCCCAAACTCCCTGTCTCTGCATAAAGGGTGGATTAATCTCTGTCTCTCACTTCTGAACCACCGAGGTGAGTTCTTCAGTCCTCATTCTGACCTCATTTCAAAATACAAACTTTTGTTTGTATAATATGTATTCCTTTAATATTGTTTTTTTAGTTTTTTTTTCCCCCATTGAACCTTAAAGAGTTTTTATTTTCATAGAATCATAGAATGGTTTGGGTTGGAAGGGACCTCAAAGATCATCTAGTTCCAACCCCACTGCCATCAACAAGGACACCCTCCACTAGACCAGGTTGCCCAAAGCCCCATCCAACCTGGTCTTGAACACTTCCAGGGAGGGGGCATCCACAGCTTCTCTGGGCAACCTGTTCCAGTGCCTCACCACTCTCAGAGTAAAGAATTCCTTCCTGATATCTAATCTAAATCTACCCTCCTTCAGCTTAAGATCATTACCCCTTGTCTTAGCCCTACATGCCCATGTCAACAGTCCCTCTCCAGCTTTCTTGTAGGTCCCTTTCAGGTACTGGAAGGCCACAATTAGGTCTCCCTGGAGCCTTCTCTTCTCCAGGCTGAACAACCCCAACTCTCTCAGCCTGTTCACAATAGGAGAGGTGCTCCAGCCCTTTGGTCTTCATTTTCCTCAATATTTTCCTTTTTCCTGTTAATCTTGTGATTCTTCTAGGTGGCCTTAATGGGCTACTTCTTCAGTCTCTCTCTATACAAACCACAGACCATAAAACCTGTGAAACTACAATTCCTCTTAATGGCTACCAACATTTTTTGTTCTGCTTGTGTGACCACCATGAATTTAACAAATATTTAAACTCTGCTGTTGCAAAAGAGGGATGGAGATGAAGCAGCAGAATTTGCCATACCCTCTTGCAGATCCCATGCCCTTATACCTGGCCCCAGTGGCTCTAGTTCAACCTTTCTGGTGGCAGATGTATTGGAGAAGAAGATGGCAATTTCAAGGTACAAATCTAGTTCCAGGGGTGTGTTGCTGATCCAGTTGCCCAGAAAACAACTTCTCCCTTACCTCACCATCTTTCAAGCTCTGAATCCTCTGGGCCCTTCTCTGGGGAAGAGTGGTGTTCTTCAAATGACTACTACCCCACCAGAGAGCTCATCCAAAATTAGTAGATATTGGTTGAGATTTCTTAGCTGTAATGGCATTTTTCAACACTCCAGTGTCCTGTTTCTGGTTGGGATAGAGTTAATTTTCACAAGGAGCCGGGACAGGTGAGACAAGCTGGCCAGGAGCTATTCCATACCATGTGACATCATGCTCACAATAAAAGGGGGCTAGTCGAGGAGGGGTGGGTTTGGTGTGGCTCCAGGATGGTCAGTAAATTGCTTTCTGTTATCACCCATTGTGAATATCTGTTATCAGTACAGTTATTGATTGTTTCCCTCTGCCTTGCTGTCCCAGTAAATTGTCCTTATCCCAACCCATGAGGCTTTGCTTTTGTTTTCCCATTCTCCTCCCCATCCTTCTGGGTAGAGGGGTGAGCAAGCGGCCGTGTGGTGCTCAGCTGCCGGCTGGGGCTGAACCACGCCATCCACCCAGTTGACTTGGCACTTCCTCAGCACAATGGTTATTAGTTGGAGCCATATAGCATGTGAGTACGGGTGCTCTAAAGAGAGAATGATTTATAGGGACTGGAATTTCTTTTATGTGGTATACATTCACAGCCCAGCCTCCACCCCATCTGTACTAGTGTATCATTAGTAAATGCAATGATACTGAGGGCTAAAGATCTTTTGCTGACAACTGGTTTCACAAAGCTGTAAAACCTGGAAACAATTAGAAAACCTGATCTTTTAGTTAAGCACCTACCCATGAATTTCAGAGGTGCTGCTTAAGCAATATCTTGCATTCCTGGTATGTGCTTCAGATGCAGAAAATTTTCATTGCATGTTCAACTAAACTGCTACAGGGCTTGGTATGCTTAATAAAAATTAATATCAAGATGTCACTTCCAGAAAGTATTTTTTTCTTGCTGTAGTAACTTTAGGCATTTGACACAAATTGCCCCACACCAATTTCTCAACGTGGTATAAAAATACGTTCAGTTTTAATTCTGGAATGGAAAAAATAAAGTGATAAATTGTGAAATATTTTCAGGTGAACTACTGTTCTACATTAAAAATGATTACAGTATTTTCGTACAAAATATTTCTACAGATGAGAGACTCAGCCAAAGTAGGTGGATTCTAAATAATAAAATTGGTACTCTTGATAACATTTCCATCTGGAAAAGCATTCTTTTACTAATGAGTAACATTAAATGGTATTGTTTTTCAGGAAACTACAACACTGTTTTAGTCTTTTGCACCAGGAGCTGCTGTTTTGTTATGGGCCTATTAAGAAAAGCACTCAGACACTGTAAAGTATTGCTTAAAATGCCATTTATTAGGACTGAAACTATAAAGAAGGAGAAAATTTGGAACCCTGAGATGAGCAGCAACACCCAGACCTCTGATGAGGGCACAGCACACCATGCAGGTCTTCTCCATGGAAAGGTTACCCTATTTTGGTCATTCAAGATCTTACAGGATTTTGTTAAAAGAAAACAGCTCTAGTAATAATTTTAAATAAAAGGGATGTTCACATGAGAGCAACCGGCTGCAGTTTTAGATAAAGGCAAGGACGTGCAGGTGGTGCAGTGGCAGGTGCCAAGCGGGAGCTGCCTGCAGGTGCCTCTCCTGCACTGAGCTGAATGAGGTGACCCTGCGGCCACGGGAGAGGTGGCCTGTGCCTGCCCACATAAGCTGCAGTGTGGATCACCACCTTCTCCATCTACAACAGCCTCCTGGTCAGGATCACTAGAATCAGCAACACTGTTTCAAGAATCCAAGACAATGAGGTTGATGATCTCTATGAAAATCAAACTGGTTTGTATCTGCATAACTGGAGTATGAGAGTATCATGGTACATGATAAATTTGTCTAAGTTGCAAATGCAAGGACAGATCTTGAGAGTGCCTTTGGGTTATCCAAGGCTGCTGTAAATAGACAGCATTCATCTGATGTAAGTAGAGCTGTGATGATAATCATCAGCTAAAGATCTAGCCCTGTGACTCAGGCGTCTTTATCCCATATATTCACTAATGAAAAATTGATTCAAGCAGTAAGAGTCCTTTGGAATTGGCATTATCTATGTTTTCACCAAAGCTTAATTTTTGAACTAGGAGGAAGAAGTGGAATATAAACACTTTCAGAATGTATTATAATTTAGTTTGTTATTGCTGTTTCGACTCTGTCCCTTTTTGGTAAACTCCATACCAGGAAGGGAGGGAGGGAGAGAGAGGGTGCAAGAATTGGATGCCTGCAGGATCTACATGGATTCACGTGGTAGAGACAAAAATTTGCTCTTGGGCATGAGGACTTTTGCTGCAGTCTCTGATTGCTTTTTGGTTCTCTGATGTCTTCTGTCTGGGAAGGAAGATATTTTCCCTTTGCTGAGGCTTGACACAATGAACTTTCTGCAGTCTGAGAGAGGTGAGGTTTTAGAAGGGTTATAAGCTGTCTCCTTTCATAAGGTCTAGGAAACTGAAGCAGGCATTCAGCCTGGCTGCTGGCAGAGAGAGGAAATGACCAGATGGATGTTCACTCTTTTCCCTACCTCCTCTGTCACCCTTGTCCTAAGCAGGCTGTGGTGAAGCCATGTGCTGAATAACACAATTCTAAGGGCTCACCTATGGCAGCACTTGCTACAGCCTTCAAGCCAGTTGCAGAAAGTGCTTACACTGGTAATGCAGAAAGTTAAGGTCTTTTGGGAAAAGATATTCCTCTTTGGGAGATTTGTTTATCTCAAGCAGCAAAACGTGCTCCAGTATTTGTAGTTTTAAAACAATGGTTGAGAGCACATTTTGCCACGTACTGTAGAGCTACGTATGGGACAAGAAACTATGTTCACATCCCGAACAGGTTCATCAGACCTTAGGTGATCAGTAGCGAACTGGCATATTACACCTGCAAATCTCTCTTCATTCTGAGGATTTACTGCTGTTATAACCTCCCTGAAGCAGAGAAATGGGCCTTTTTCCCAGCAGTTCATGGTGGATCACAATCATGCCTCTCCTTAGACATGCTGTCACCGAAATCCGGGAATAAACCTCGTAACACCAATGTAGTGTTAAAAGGCANTCCATTACTTATTACCTTGGTTACAAACTAATTATCTCAAACTGGTTCTATAGCTTTTGTTTCACGGCCTCTATCCTACGGTTACAATGCCTCTCCTTTTCTAGTGGCTACTCTGGGAAAATAAAATTTACTTGCTCCCTAGTTGAGCTAAGCTGTTCCCTGTAGCAATAAAATGTACTTTTGAAATGGAAATCTCAAGGTTTGATCCTCACCGATGAGAGGAATATTAGATAGCCAGACTTCTTCCACTGATTTTATGCTGAGGAATAGACACAAACTAGCATATGGAAGAGAAAGGTGGTTCAGTGCAGAGTGCCATGAACAGTGGGTTTTCTTGGTCCAAGAAGGTAACGGAAATAGTGCAATTTATCCCTCCATAATATGCTTTCTTAATTATGAGGCACATATTCTGATCCAAGTCTTCAGAAAACATACTTCTCTCTAGGATTTTACATTATTTTTAGTCACACAAAATATGCTTAGACTATTGCTTACAGATGTGATTAAAAACAAACACCTGTGGGTATATATATGGTGTGTATCAATCTATACACCATAAACTATAATCTGCATTCATCCTTCCTTTCAATGTGATTGCTGCAAGGTGGAACTTGCTGTCAAAAATCCCACGCTGCTTTTAAGAATAAAGCGAGATAACACTATTGAGATAGATAGAATACCTGTAGACTGATAGAAAAGTAGCTGTGACTGTGAGATGGCCAGAACTGAAGTGGTGTTGGAAAGCAGGTGGAGGGATGCAGTAATTTAGGAAAACACTTTAATAGATAATCTATCACATGTCTCATTATGTTGTATGTTCTTCCCATAAAGAGCTAAAATAAAATGCATATCCAGTCATGAGATCAGTATCACCTGGCATTAAGCTCTCTAAAAGCTATGGATTTAAGTCAAATGCCATGTAAGAGCTGCAGGCTGAATGAGTTTGGAGTTACACATCTACACTACAGAAACTGCAAACAGAATTGCACTCCACATCTGGAGTACTGTCTCCAGTTCTGGGCTCCCCAGTACAAGAGATACAATTTTTTACTGCGAGGGTAACCAAGCACTGGCACTGGTTGCTCAGAGAGGTTGTCTCCATGCTTGGAGATACTCAAAAGACATCTGGACATGTTCTTGGGCAAATGGCTCAAGGTGGCCCTGCTTGAGTGAGGGGTTGGATGAGATTAATTCCGGAGGTCCTCTTCCAACATCAACCCTTCTGTCATGCCGTGGTTCTGTAACTGGACTCAAAAACTTCAGCAGGAGAAAGTGAATCGATATTATGTTGTGGACTGCTCAGTCATATCAAATTACGACTATCTCAGCTCTCATTAAGAACCATCATTAGCCAACCCTTCATCCCATTTTTTGTGGGGGTTTTTTGGTGTGCTGTTTTTGGTTTTGTTTTGTTTTGTTTTGTTTGTTTTGTTTTGTTTTTTTGTTCACAGACTAAATCTGCAAAGCAAAAAATCTTAAGCTCAAAAAGCAGAGAAAAAAAATCTAATTCTAAAGTAGTTCTTCATAAAAAACATTATGCTAATTTAGAAAAGATTTTTCATGGGACCTGTCTTTGTATGCTTGGAGTTGGCAGTGACAGCATAGGGCATGCCACCAAGCTCTTATTCTTGAGGCAGTTGCTAATAATCTGTGCAGTTTAGTAAACTATGGACCAGTTATGAAACAGTAATGAAATAATGATTCTTTTGTGGCACGGAGGCAGCTGTAATGAAATGAATAATCAAAGGATATAGCTGTCCTTCACAGTGTACCCTTACCCTCAATTAAATAGCTTTCAAACAAACAAACAAACAAACAAACAAACAAACAAACAAATTAAAATCAAGAGAAGAGATTCTCTGTCTCTTGGTTTTACAGTTGGTGACAATGAGAAAATACAATTAAAGAGCTCCCTGTAAAATGACAGTTTCTGTGAATCAATTAGCAATCAAGGCAGTTCAATTTCTAAGCTACAGTGTACCAGAATGGGAGCTCACACTTCAGTTACACTGGGCTTTGACAGGCTGTAACCATGAGCTGAATGAAACATGGTGGAAGGGCAACTGAGGAACAACTTGCTTTGCATCTGGCTACTCAGCAACTTGCATATAAGAAGGCATCAGACTCTAGAGCCTCCTATCCTTTTGCATTCAGTAAGATTTCATGGAAAGATAATAAAAGGTGACAATATTTCCCTTTGAGATTTGTGGCCAGTATGACCATGCGTGATATACAGGGGATAGGCTTAAAATGCCACTGCCATTCTTGTTTAAACTCAGGTTTTGGGGAGTACCGTCACCTTCATAGCTCTTCCCAGGATCTTGGACTTCACCAGAGCCGCAGCGGTTGAGCTGCAGTACTCTCCTAAGTCTGCACATACCAACTCTGTAACAGCTTTCTCTGGCCTCACCTCAGATCCTCTCTTGTGCTCTCAGATTTCTGGGCATTAATGGTTTGATACAAGATTTTCTATATGAGTTGGGCAGCCATACTATTTCCTTTTTCAGCACTAATCTTCTGTTTTATATTAGCATAAGGCCATATGTAAGGCCAACTGGCTGCTGTTGGTTTTAAAGGAATTTTCATTTGATGACAATATTTCTATCACGTTCCAGTTGGCTAGATTGAAACCTCCAGACTTTTTTTTTTTTTTCTGTGAATACAAAAATATATAACCAATTACACAGAATACTTACTTGAATACTTTCAGTAATTAGTTTGCTCCATGACTCAGATAGATAAGTAACTTTTAAAGAAGGAAAAAAAAAAAGCAAAACCTTGCAGATGAAAAAAAGTGATACTGTTTTTCTTAACAGAAACACATGAAGACTCACAGCTGTCTAGATTTTTCCTCCCATTGCTATCAGCGAAACTCTAACCCCATACTACAGCTACACAGTAGCAATGAGACTGCCCTGAAAACTCAGAAAGGTATTTCAGATCTGTCCAGACTCAACAAGAGCATGTGGGCCCCTGTATCCAGACACTAGCTACTCCGCATGTAGTCTGCCTGCTAACATGGGAGAACTCCAACAAATAGGATGGTGAGCGTGTAAGGCTTATGGCAACTCCTGTTATTAGTGATAAAAATGGTAAAAGTGTCTTTGATGAAGGCCCTTCAGTTTTTATTGAGTCCAGATGTAGAGAATGACTGAAGAAAACAGATTAAACCTTTCAGAATACATTTAAACAACAACAAAAACAAAGAAAACACACAAAAGTTTAGATTTTTTACAAACTGCACACAAAAGCATCCTTTTGTACAGGGAGGAGGAGTCCCTATGCTCCAGTGGGACAGATGTTTCTTATGTGGAAAACACAACTTTTCATGCTACCTTTAGCTCTCTGTAACAGCAGTATTAGTAGCTGGTGGGTGCTGCCCTCAATTCCACATTTTGTTGGGTTTTTTGCCATATGAACTCGCTAGTTACAATCTGTGTGAATAACATAGCTGCTACTTGATTCACAAGCTAATGCAGTCTGTGAAAATATTGCACCGGGTGATGAGGGCCTTGGAAATTAAATATCTTAGGTTAATACAAATGTCTGAGCCTGCGTGTGAAGCAGTACAGCCAAGAAGTTTAAAATGAGCAGCTGCTTCTTTAACCCTTTCCTGCCCACTCAAATCAAATGAAATATAAGGGTCAGGATGAGTGGTAAAAATACGTATGCTGTTTCATGTTTCTTTGTCTAGCTGTTAGAGGTGTGTTTCTGGGCACCTGAGAAGAAGCCTGACTAATTTGTGCTCTCCTCAAGGTAGGGGGACTCCATGAAAAGAGAAGAGATTGTGCCAACTGAGCATCTGAATATGTGTAGCTGAAAGGAGCAAAGGAGCTTCAAGAGGCAGGGAAGAAACCTGCCATCTATCTACATATTTGGGCATCCTTCAGTGTGGTGGAATCAGGGAGCAAAGTGAAATACCAGGCCTCAGAGAAAATCAAATGCTTTCTATGGACCCAAAGATTATATCTACACTACTCAACTGAAAAAGGCCAGGGCATGATCTGAAGCACTCTCATATGAACAGCCTTGTTGCTTAATTGCTATTGCTCTCCCTGGCATGATCTGATCTATGCCATCTAGCACATGTTGCTCTCAAGCAACATTCAAAGGATAGTGTTGGTCCAAAGACTGAGCACATCAGTCCTGCTTCTATCCTAGTAACCCACTTGCATAATCCATTTTTAGAGATCTTTCCAACCAACCTAAACCATTCCATGATTCTATAATCATGAGGAACAAACAGCATCTGCCTTTACTGAAGCAAACATGAGTACATCTAACAGATGATATGGATGAGATTTCCCTTTTGTGGGTGAGAAGAAAGTGTAACCGTATGAATGCATGCCATGCTTTGCCATTTTGCCAAATGGAAGAGGAAGATAGGTGACCTAGTTGAGCAGTGAAGGCCTAATCATGCTCTTAGCTACTGGGAAATAATTTGGCCCAGGATGAGCAATGCTAATTACTGAAGATGGAAGAACGGGTTCTCTTGTAGCTTGTATATTCAAAAATGTCTGCCGGATCCAACAAATATGCCCCTGAAATTTCTTATTAAAAATTGAGTAGGCAAGGAAATTTAATAAAGTAGAATTAGACCCTTTCATATTATTTTAAACTAGTATTTGGGATTATTGATGGAAATCTTAATTAGATGCTATAATTAGTTTGGAAAATTGCATAGCTTGAACTAGACCCATGTGTTATGTCCACTTGCCAGAGAGACTGAAATTGCTTCAGTGTTTCCTCTGTTGTAGCTGAGAGCGTTTTGGCAGGCATTTGAGAGGGATGTTCTTGCCACAGATTTTAGATTCAGAAGACACAATTATAACCATCTAATTTAACTTCCTGCAGCCTCACAACCTAAAATACCATACAAAGCATTTATTGCTTTTGTCAAGGCCCTGAACACACCAGTAGGCTTCTGGCCCTGACCAACCTCACCTGGGGGTGTTAGTGCATGCCCCATTGACACTGTAGGAGTGCCAGTCTCCAGCTCAGCCACAACCATGCCCTCATTGATCCAAGCCCTGACTAGCAGACCGATGACCCAGCTTGATCTCAGCTGTACCCTGTCACCACAAACTTGTCTGGCAACCTGGACTCTTGGCCAACCCTGGCTGCCACCCTTGGGTCTTCCTTGCTTGTTTCACCCTGGGGGCTGTGGGATGGGGCCCTGGCAGATGAGACCTATGTCCTGCTGTTCATGTTTTCATGCTTGCTGTGCCCGAACAATTTTCACTAGATTGCTTGTAAATCACAGTATAGATTGATTTTCCTTGCAGTTATTGCAGCATAAATCAGGAGTAATATCATAGAAGATGATGTGATTTTCACCTCTGTAAAATCAGAATCTACTCTACATGAAGTCCCTGATGTCAAATTTTTTATTATTTGTGTAACTTTCTTGTCTGGCTACCACAAGACTTATTTCTCCCTTGCTACAGACACCTCAAGGAGAGGATATGTACCGTATTTTATTAAGTAATCTTTAGAGGCTTTTAGTTCTTTNTACCTTGGTTACATAACTAATTATCACAAACTGGTTCTATAGCTTTTGTTTCACAGCCTCTATCCTACGGTTACACTTTCATGCTGCATGGTGCAGAGAGAAGTAGAAAAGGAGAAAAAATGATAACATGGCATAAACTTTGAAAGCTGAATCTTGTATTTTGAATCTTGCCTACAGGAGATATGAGCTGGTTGAGGAGCTATGTGGCCAAGTTAAGAAACTGTGGGAGGATATGAGCAGATTACACAGTGTCAGGGAAGATGAAAAAGAGCTTGATAGGATGATCGGAGGGATCCTGCAGAGACGAGAGCCCAAGTCAATCTCACATCAGTCCCGCTTCTATCCTAGTAACCCACTTGCACAATCCATTTTTAGAGAGCCTTTCCAACCAACCTAAACCATTCCATGATTCTATAATCATGAGGAACAAACAGTATCTGCCTTCACTGAAGCAAACATGAGTATATCTAACAGTGCATTTTAGCATTTTATTTCATGGGCTATATACTTACTTTGTTACTCTGCAACTCCTAAATTTTGAAGCCCTGTATTGAATACAGGTAAATTGCTTTGTGGGCATACAGAAACTAATTATGCCATTTGTAAATCCTGAATCCCACTAAAAATTTTTGACATATTTATTACTGATCAAATGGGCAATATGTAGTGCTATTTCATAGCAACTGCCCTGAAGCCCATTTTACAGCTGGGTTTTATCCAGGTACTGGATATTCTATATCAACAAGGATATTTCCTCTGTGCAATTCTTGTTTGCCATATTGCAGATGTATACTGTAGGTATTAATCCTAAAACTGTAAGTTGCCTGATTTGAAAGATGAAAGTATGTACCTTATTCCTTCAAATACACTAGGACAAATGAGTTCTTTCTAAATTTTTAAAATTGTCTCTTCAGCTGCTCCCTCCTCCACTGTACTTGCTGTAATCAATGAGCCACTAAAATCAATGGGCCATTACAACAACCCTACGGTCAGATTAATTTGTTCCAAATAAGTACATCAGTGAGTTTTCTTGTTTTTCTTTTAGCTTGATTGCCATTCTTTATAAAAGGTTTGAAAAGTCTTCATTTATTGATGAAAGCTCTCTATGAGAAAGGCAACTAGGCTATTTGCTGGTTTTCAGCTCTCAGGAGCTCTTTGTCTTCTGGCCTACTTCACACCTTCTCTCTGCTGGAATGTCAAATACTCCTAGCAAGTGGGCACTTTGGCTAATCTCCACCCTCGGTATACATAGGGCTCTTCTCTTCATTAAAAGTCTGGGTTACACTTTGATTTTTCAGTTCTGCAGGAAAGTAATTCTCTTTCATCTTTCCAGGTCAAATAATACATAGATTCTCAACTGGCCTTCATTAGATTCAGTGTTTTTTATTCAAATTGCATGTATGAGGCTGAAATTTTTATGACTGCTCCTTCAGATACAACAGAAACATCTCAATGAGCCGCCCCATGCCACCTGTGTCTCCTGAAGAAGAAGATGAGGCCCAGACCATTAATGTACACTGTGGGGTACCTCATTAGTGACTGAAACTTGCTAGACAAGCCAATAGCGAAGTGTCCTCCAGGAAGAAAAGGTGAAGTAGAAAAGCAGTAGAAGGCTGTCCTCATTTTTTCTGCAACAAACAGATATCCAGAAAATTGTAGGCACAAGTACTCACTGCCCTGACATTCTGATGCTCCATTAACATGCACCAGTGGTGCTATATTCTGTTAAGACTGGTGAGTCCAAGGATTTAGACGGAGGACTAGGTAAGCTGCCTAGCAAGCTACTATTACTGCACTTGGGCAAATACAGGACTGGTATCAGAGGATCACCTTTTAACAACTAAGTTTTCTGAAATTAGCTCAAATCTTACTCTAATCAAGAAGTCTGCTGCCTCTTTTCCCACCACACAGTAAAGTCTAAGCATACATTTTTATGAGGGATACATCATAAATACTTGAAATTACCTACTTAGGAAGAAAAAGATACTTTCCATCCTACATACCAGAAGAATTGTACAAAGAGGGAAAACTTAAATGATGTACATTTCCACTGCAGCTAGAAAACAATATGTAAAATGAAAATGTGGCAACAAAGTGACATGATGTTTTCCATTTTTCAGTCTAAAACATGAAATGCAATGTTTGTGAGGAAAAACAGTTTAAAAATTTAGATGGATTTTTCTTTCACTGGTTGAGTTATAAAAAATACTGAAAAAGATTAGATAAGAATGAATAATTTCTAATTTCTACCCAAATTAGAACTTTAATACACAAATGACGTATCCTCCTGTTCCATTCACCTTTGTCCATTTATTCACCTTGGTTTTATCCGTGAATCCTACTGCTATATTTCCTAGTGTCTGTTGCTTTCCACCTTCTCCTATCCTTTTCCTTCCTTAATTTTATTTTCCTTTTTTTGTTTTATTATTTTCAAGAGCCTGTTATGAAGCTATCTTTTTTCATTTTAAAATGATCAGAACATCCATAAATCAAACTAAACAGAACAAAAATTAGACACTGTCTGCATTTACTTTTGTATTGGATTTGCATGGCAAGGATTTGGTACCAGGGGAGGGCTACAGGGGTGGCTTCTGTGAGAAGCCGCTAGAAGCTTCTCCTGTGTCTGATAGAGCCAATGCCACCCAGCTCCAAGATGGACCCACTGCTGGCCAAGTCTGAGCCCATCAGCGCCTCTGTGATAACATATTTAAGAACAGAAAAAAAACAACTTAGAGGGAGCTTTTGTAGCCAGAGAGAGGAGTGAGAAG
>VXBL01004612.1:0-15612 GCA_013400195.1 Aramus guarauna | reverse complement strand
GATGACTCTATTCCAATAGACAGAAAAAAGAAATCAGGCAACTCTTCATATATATATATATAAGTATGTGTATAAAATCACAAATTATATGTATAAATATATATTATATACATATAAATATATATTTTTATAGTGTGTGTATATATATAAAATAACATAATCATAGAATATCTGAGTGGGTAGGGACCACAAGGATCATCGAGTCCAACTCCCTGCTCCTCGCAGGACTACCTAAAACTAAACCATATGACTAAGAGCATCATCCAGACACTCCTTGAACTCTGACAGGTTTGGTGCTGTGACCACTTTCCTCAGAAGCCTGTTCTAGTGACTGAAAACCCTCTCAGCAAAGAACCTTTTCCTGATGTCCAATCTGAACTTCTCCCAATGTGGCTGCATTCTATTTCCTCATGTTATATTGCTGGTCACCAGAGAGAGGAGATCAAGATCAGCACCTCACCCTCTGCTGCCCCCCTTGAGGAAGTTATAGACTGCAATGACGTCACCCCTTAGCTTTCTCTTCTCCAAGCAGAACAAGCCAAGTCACCTCAGCTGCTCCTTANAAAAAAAAAAAAAAGAGTAGTAAGCAGAAAACAAAGGAGGCAATTAACCAGAATTATTCAAGAAAAATCTGAGGGGCTATTCTCAAGTGCTAGGAAATGAGCCACATGACTCAGGCATGCCTGAGTTCTACTCTTGCTTCTTCTTTGATGACTCTATTCCAATAGACAGAAAAAAGAAATCAGGCAACTCTTCATATATATATATATAAGTATGTGTATAAAATCACAAATTATATGTATAAATATATATTATATACATATAAATATATATTTTTATAGTGTGTGTATATATATAAAATAACATAATCATAGAATATCTGAGTGGGTAGGGACCACAAGGATCATCGAGTCCAACTCCCTGCTCCTCGCAGGACTACCTAAAACTAAACCATATGACTAAGAGCATCATCCAGACACTCCTTGAACTCTGACAGGTTTGGTGCTGTGACCACTTTCCTCAGAAGCCTGTTCTAGTGACTGAAAACCCTCTCAGCAAAGAACCTTTTCCTGATGTCCAATCTGAACTTCTCCCAATGTGGCTGCATTCTATTTCCTCATGTTATATTGCTGGTCACCAGAGAGAGGAGATCAAGATCAGCACCTCACCCTCTGCTGCCCCCCTTGAGGAAGTTATAGACTGCAATGACGTCACCCCTTAGCTTTCTCTTCTCCAAGCAGAACAAGCCAAGTCACCTCAGCTGCTCCTTATAAGTCTTGCCCTCAAAACCTTTCACCATCTTGGTTGCCCTCCTCTGGACACGCTCTAATAGATCAATGTCCTTCTTATATTGAAGCACCCAAAACTGCACACAGTACTCAAGGTGAGGCCACACCAGTGCAATGTAGAGTGAGACAATCACCTCCCTTGACTGGCTAGCTGTGCTATGCTTGATGCACTTCAGGACACAGTTGGCCTTTTTGGCTGCCAGGGCTCACTGTTGATGTATATTCAACTTGCCGTCAACCCAAACCACCAGATCTGTTTCTGCGGGGCTGCTCTCCAGCTTCTCATCCCCCAATTTGTACATATAGCCAAGATTCTCCCATCCCAGGTGGAGAATCCAGCACTTGCTCTTGTTAAATTTCATACAGTTGGTGATTGCCCAGCTCTCTAGTCTATCCAGATCTCTCTACCCTTGAGAGAGTCTACAGCTCCTTCTAATTTAGTATACTCATGAAATTTACTTGTACATTCAAATCCTGTGTTCATATAATTTGTAAAAATATTAAAGAACACTGGCCTTAAAAGTGAGCACTGGGGAACCCCACTGGTGACTGGCTACCAGCCTGATGTGACCCCATTTACTGTAGCTCTTTGAGACTGACCTGTCAGCCAATTACTCACCCAATGTATTATGGACTTGTCTAGCTGTGTGCTGGACGTTTTGTCCAGAAGGATATAAAGACTTACTGGAGGTTCCCAGTATATAAACAAAAAGTTAGTTTTATAAGTATATATATATATACACACACACACACACTCACACACACAAAGACTAACAGGAAACCTCCTCTTATGAAAGCTGAATATATTTCTCTGCTTATTTTATGAATTTATTATATTTTATTTTCCTCCTTATGTTCATTTTCAGTTATAAGTGCAGTTCATAAGTTTGTACTGGCCTCCTACAGGTGTTTGTATTCATATTCTTCAAAGAAAACTGAAGGAAATTTTGATTGACTAGAAGAGGAAGAGGAGAAATGCATTTTGGGACAACTTCAGAGGTTTGCCCAGCACTGAGATTAAAATTTAAACTTTAGAATTCTTTTCTTTCCATGCTGTTTATAGTCCATCTGTTAAGACTTTTCTAATTGAAAAATTATGTTTTCCACTTGGATCTCTCCGTAACTTGTTCTGGGCAAGTTAAAGCAGGCAGCAGTTAAGACTGATAAGTCTCCTAGAAGCGGCAAAATGGCCTTGGCCCCAGTGACTGTTTTGTCCAGCAGACCCTTATAAAGCCAGATTTGTTGCTCAGAGAGGCGTTGGACAGTCACAGCAAGCACCGGGTAATGCTGGGGAGGCAGCCAGCAGGACTAATTGTGTCTCCCATCTTGGACAGCAGCAGGAACAGCAGTAGTCTAGCTCTCCATCACTTCTGCTCATCCCTGGAGCAACACATTTCAAATGTGCCATTGCTACTGAAAATTTATGCCAGCTTTGATTCTCTCATCTATGACAGGAAAATCTAGTAAGGGATTCAGAAATTGGTCCCCTAAAAATAGTGTCCTAATTAAATTTGTATAAAACATTTTGGCTTGTCTGAACAATGTTGTCCAATAGAAGGGAAGTGTTGCCAATCTACCAGAAAGGAAAAACTTGCTCTGATGTAGTAGTATCCTAAAAGTTAGCAAGATGAGTGAATCTTCCTACATGAAAAGTGTGTTTCAAAACAAGTAACTTCAGTATCACTCTTTGCCTCAGTATCTTCTGATTGATATAGGAACTTACAGGGTGAAGTAAGGCAATACATTGAATCTTTGATACCTTCCAGAATTAGGCTCATAGCATTGATCCAGTCCCCCACAGTTAATGGGATAACTGCTTACAAATTAACTACAGTGACATTCTTGTTAGATTGGACTGAATGCACTTGAAGTTGTAAGAATATGTATGTCATTATTATATAATGAAATTATTTTGTTAAATTTAATATTATCCTAGTTCAAAGACTGAAGCATATTGCATGTCTGTTTATAATGAATTATGTTAGTTCAGGAACCAGATGAACGAATTCAAGATTTTGGTAGTTTATGTGTTATTTAAATGTTAGCTTAATTACAGTGACTTATGTATTATTTGTTTCTCAAAAAGTTAGTACCTGTTCTATGTCTCTGAATGATCTGGATGACCGGAATATAGGTCCTGGATGCGTAAGACTCAAAATGTCTCTGCAGCACATATAATGGATCTGCCATGTATATCTTACATATGAGAAATATGTATTCTGTATGGATGTTGCATTTCCTCTGTACAGGTTCAGAGGACTTGTCTGGAGTTTCAATATACCAGGCTTCTAGATCCCAAGGGAATTTTGAACATCTTTGGCAAACGGTCAAATTCCTCTCTTTCCACCATGTAGAGAAAACATCCAACAAGAGGAAAGAACAGACACAAGTAAATCTGATGATCATGTGGGCTGTGATCCTGTTCTATTTAGGGATTTCTAAGTGCAATAATGAGGGAGAACAATCTCACCCTACATTTCCTGCACCATATTTTATGTTTGGTTAGCTCCTTTCATTTTGATGTTTTGCTGTTGTTTTTTTTTTTTTTTTGTCCACATGTTTTCTTTTACATAAAACCCACCATATTTTAAATCTGAAGTTACTGAGTGCTAAGGGACTTTGACAGCTTGCAGATTGAGCTTATATTTAGGCAAAAAGGAAGCTACTTTTCACATTCTCATGCTTAACACTATAGCTTGCTTAAAAATGCACCCCCACTAACCATTGTTCTCAAGCAGCCTTTGTTCTGCTAAAGCTTAGCATCAGAAAGTTGATATAAAGGGTATTCTTCTTTGGAATTTTCAGCTATTTGGATTAAGATTGTACCTGTATTAGCCCCACAATACTGTCAAAACATATTAGAGATATAGGCCTTTCACAGTCATCGATACATTATCTTGATGAGAACAGGTTATTGGATTGCTTATAATTGCATATTTCAAGTGTGCCATTGATAGAATTTATTTTGATAAAGAACTTCATGATGTCTGAAGCACTTTTTTTTCCACATGTAGTAAACTTAACTGGCCAAAGAGGATTTATACTAGTTCGTTTAAAACAAGAATGCATTAAGAGTGACAAAGAGTGTTATATCTTTAAGGAAGTACTTTTTTATACAGAGAATTGTCCTGTGTGAGCTCAATGCCAAGTCAGTTAAGAGCATTTCTTTCTCAGTATATCACTGCCTTCATGAGAGTCATTGACTCTGGATACCACAGATATGACTGGAATGAGATGTGGCAATCTGAGCAAGATCAAAATTCCTTTGCCTTCAGTAATATAGGATAAAAGCTTAATTGCTCACAGGTTGCTGCATATATAGCAACTGTGAGGCAGAATCCGTATGATTAGGAAAGTCACAGAATGGGTATTTGATTCTTTTTATTACTGTAAACTTAATTCTATTTCTGTAAACACTCATTGTTTTCATCCATTGTAAATAAACCTATTTTTCAATGCTGTTTTATTGATAGATATCGACTAAAATATAGTGTTGCCAACTCCTGTGACTTTAACATGTGTTTTGCAGTATTTCCTTTTTTTTCTTAAACCCTCAGCTCCCAAAGATATGAGATTGCCAAGCAATCTTAGATTTCATTATGAAAAATGTGAACACTTAGATTTCATAGTTGTAGAGAAAAAGCCTGAAAATGAGAAGCCTAGGGCTTATAAACCATTCAGCATAACAAAAAAAAAAAACCAAAAACCAAAAAAACCCAACCCAAAACAAAAAAAAAATCTAAAATATATTATTTTGTAAAATCTCATAATTTTTAAATGAATCTCATTATTTCAGGTTGGAGTGGAGGGGGAGGAAAAGGAAGTGTGACTCATGGTTTTGAATGCAAGAAGTTTATAATACTGAAAATATAGGCACAATTGTAAAATACAGTTTCATGCTCAATTTTCTTCCTGGATATTTCTGGTACATTGCTGATATATTCATCATTTTTTAACTGACCACCAACAGTGAAACAATCTGGGTAAAAGCATGGTGGCTTCTTGATCATAGAAAGCCTTTAACTGCTGAAGAATCTCTTTCTAAAATATTTCTAATGGTTTAAACAGAATTTAAGAACTTTCTGCATAAGTTGTCAAGCAGATCTTTGCACTATCTAGAAGGTCAGAAAAGACTGCATATGACCTCTTCTGGCTACAAAACCTGTTAGCTGGGAAATATAAATACTGATATCTATAGTTATTGCTTTTGGAAGCATTATTCAAAGCTGACATAAGAAGGCAGCAGCTATTTAATTATATTCAAGGGAATTCTGCCTGCATATATACAGCTTTAAAGTAACCATCGGGAAATGCAGATTTTCTTTATTACAATTGTAGCATATTATTTTCCAATAAGAACACCACATTTTGCATTCACACCCTTTACGTGTGTGCCTTAATAGTCTAAGTTCATCCAGAAAACAAAAATACATGAGAAACAGCACTGTTAGGTGGGACAACATGTACATGTTGTGGAGCTATTAAGGAGAAGTGTCACAGTCTGTAGGTGAATGTCATTTACAAATCCTTCAGCTTTACGCATGCTGTTTTCAGACAACACTTTGCGTAGTTTCCAATTACACGTGCAACTATCAGTGCGTTAGAGATCAGACTATTTTAGATTTTGATATGAAAATCTAAATGGACAATTCTTCAGTTCTTCAGTCACAAGCTACATCTAGGAAGCTTTTGAATTTCAAAGCTGGTCATGAGAAGCTTGTCATGAGGTTGTCATGAGAAGTTGTTTAGGGCCACACAGTAAAGGAAAATCTCTGGGCTTGAGATCTAAAGCAGAAAAAACACTGGTCTTTTTCATTTCACTCAATGTGAAATGGAAGTCTATCTTGTAGTACAAGAATGGTTACAGTACGTTGAGTAACAAGGGCCATGCACAAGGGGCTGATAAAAGGGATAGCTTTCTAGTTTTATTATCTAGTTGGTTGTTCATATGCAATGTAATGCTCATGAAGGTGCCAGATTGACACACCACAAGTTCACACCTTCCTATTTATTGAGGCTCCACTCCTGAAAAGTGCAGAGCAGTGGTAGCTGAAGTTGTTCACTGGGCATTGCTTGGTACCTTGCAGATTTAAGCAGTAAGAGAATCAGCAAGGTAAATTTTTCCATATTACTTCTCATTTCTCAAAGCTGGAACTTTCACCTCTTGCTTAGACAAGGCCTTTCTGGAATAATTGTAATCCTCTCTTGTTTTCTCTGGGATGCCAGCAGGTGTTCTGTGACAATCTAGCCTTGGCTATTGAAGATTAACAGTATTTGTGTTAGAAATGAAGCCAAGTGTAACATCACATTTTGTATACTGACTGTTTGCTGCTAATGGAATCATGGAAACAGAGAACTCATAATTAAAAAAAAAAAAAAAAGATAAGTCATTTAATACTTTTAGAAGATTCTTACCATGGAAAACTTTTTCAAGATGTTAATTTCCAAAAAAAACCCTACACTGGGACTCAAAACGAAACAAAAGCAACACTGTCTGTCAAAAATATGGCCTGACAAACCACAGCCATGCACTGCTCCTGTTTTAGGTCGTGTTAAGAGCTATTCCAGGATCTAACCCAGTTACTTTAGTAGCTATCTCATTTTCAATATGATTCAGTACTCTGGACATTGATTAATACTGTAAAAACAATGATAAAGCACTCTGGCTATTTAAATACAATTTTCAACAGAGACATTATTAACTTATTCCACTTCAGAATACTACAGTGATTCTGTACATCTGCACACTAATACTGTATAATGGCTGCCATAGTATCTTGGATGACTTCTCACTATATATTTGAAGCTTGTGATCATATTTATAAGAAGAGGTGCAATAAATTTTGGTGTAATTTCTAAATTACAAAACTGTTAGGGGAATTGGGCCAGGTCTGGCAGCCTGAGAGAGGTGATGCTGCCCCAGCTGCATCCCCCCAGTTCCAACCAGCTGCAGGTATGAGCATGTATTCCCAGTAGGCATACACACAGAGAGCACTTGTATACAACACAAACATACTTACAGGATCACAGACTCACAGAATGGTTTGTGCTGGAACAGACGTTTAAAGATCATCTAGTTCCAACCTCCTGGCCACAGGCAGGGACATCTTTCAGTGCATCAGATTGCTTAAAGTGCATCCAACCTGACCTTGAACACTTCCAGGGATGGGGCATTCACAACTTCTCTGGGCAACCTGTTCCAGTATTTCAACACTCTCATAGTGAAGAATTTCTTCTTATATCTAATCTAAATCTACCCTCTTTCAGTTTAAAAACATTACCCCTTGTCCTGTGACTACAGGCCTTGGTAAATAGTCCCTCTCCAGCTTTCTTGTAGGTCCCTTTCAGGTACTGGAAGGCTGCAATTAGGTCTCCCTGGAGCCTTCTCTTCTCCAGGCTGAACAACCCCAACTCTCTCAGCCTGTCCTCATAGGAGAGGTGCTCCAGCCCTCTAATCATCTTCATGGACCTCCTCTGGACTCGCTCCAACAGGTCCATGTCTTTTTTGTACTGGGGACAGAGCTGAACACAGTACTCCGGGTGGGGTCTCACAAGAGCAGAGTAGAGGGGGACAATCACCTTCCTTGACCTGCTGGTCACACTTCTTTTTACACAGCCCAGGGTACAATTGGCTAGACAAGCATACTGAGCAGCAAACTGTTTACATCCATTATTCTTTATAATAGAAAATAAGCACCATTATTCCCATGGTGTATATGAAGCAATTGAGATTCAAGGACAAGAATCTTACCCAGAAGTATATGCTGGAAATAGAACCAAGAATGAAACTTTCATTATTTGTCTCCTCATGTAATGTTTGAGTTGCCTTCGATCTGTACACCGTACAGTTGAAGTTTAACTAGTCATTTTGCCTAGTGCTGTACAACTGCCTAGCTAATCAATTCATTGGTTTAGTTAAAGTGACTCAATTAAGAAATTTTTGGTACATCCACAACAAAAAAGAATTTATAGACCTTAAAAATCTTTAAACCATGGTTTGACTTTGATTAGAGAGGTTTACCTTTACTTTGCTTTAAGACTAGGGAGGAAGAATCTTCTTTTGAAGTACTGGGTAAAAATACCTGGATTTTAAAAGAATGAATTCAGCTGTATTGGGCAGATCATTTCAGTCACTGTAAAAACTGGCTATTTTCCATGGATGGGGAAAAAAATATGTCTGAAAATTTTTGCCATGCTCTGAATAATATGCTGTAAGAAAAAGCTTATAGAGCATTTTAGTCTTACACGAGTTTAGCATAGCATAGGTCTGTTAAGCATTTCACATAGTTTGCTCCCACTGCTGTGGAACTCCTTGCTAGATGATATAGGTATTAAAAGTTTCCATGAGCTGAAAGGAAGATTGAGCAAGGGCATAGAAAAGAAAGGTTACCAAATACAGACCAAATACATTAGGTGCAGTATATACCTTTAGTGAACAAAGATTTTGTCTGGGAGGGTATTGTATTACTTCCCTGGTTTTAACCAAGCTGCTTTTGCCTGTTGTCAGAGACATGGTACCGGACTCGATGGACCTGTGGTCTGACCCAGAACAGCCATTCTTATGTCCCAGGAACATTAATTTCTTTAAAATTCCTTGTTAATTTGCTCAAAAATTAGTATGCATAAGCATTTGTGTGATGAGTTGTATACCATTTCTCTTTGAGAAAGACAACTTTTGTGTGGTACAGTATACTAAATGTATTACTATATATACTGATGGATGAATATAAATACACTGTAGCAACAGAGTCAAGGGATACATTGCTTATTTATGTAAATGAAAAACAAACTCACAGAGAAAATGTCCTTGCTTGTTTGTTCCTGGGAAGGCTTATGATTGATTCACTGAATATAGACAGCTGTGGGGAAAAGAGGATCATGCAGTGTCTGGCCAGCTTCTTCATTAAAACCTGTCATGGAATGAGAAGCAATTTTTGATGTTTTCACAGCTAAACCCAGAGTATCTTAGTTCTACATCTTAGTTCTGTCTTAGCTATGTTAAAATAAATGTAATTATAAACATGTGTGTGTGTACATGTAGAGAGGACAAATGCAGAAGCTGAAATCTGAAAACTGTTGTGGAGGTGGGAGAGAAATTCTGCTCTTGAATTCATGCCCATGCTGTGTTTTATGGTGAGAGCCATAAAGGCATTTGCACATTTTTCAGGCAGATACATGTAGCCAGACAATCCCAAAAGAATCTGCTAATCTCTCAGGAATTTTATTTTTCCATATGAGAGATCTTGTGCGTTCAAACATTGCTATTCTATGTGTGCAAAAAAACCCCAGCTGTTTGCAGCTTTGTAGAGCCTGTCTCACTTGGTGTCCTCTGCCTCCTGCATGTAGATGTAATTGCCTACTCACTTCTGTGACTCTCTTCACTGCTGTCTGGTTGGTGCCCAAACAAGAAAAAGGACTACTTGCCAGTTCAGACTGCGATGTCTGTTGTATTTGCACTGAGAAGTCCGGAGAGGGCCTCAATTCCAGCAAGTCTCTCAGGGATTACCCCCCCTTTACCAACCCAATGAAATGTTATTATTGGTTTCTGTTTTGTCTGTGTATACCAGCAATACAGTTGAATCTAAAAAGGCACTAGCTATACTCAGGTAGCCTAGGAAATAGGAGAATTGTTATACTAATAATAACTCTGTGTTGAGAAATGGAGGGGGGTTAGAAGATACATAACATTGGTCGCCTGAGGCATTTCAGGTGATTGATTGAAAGAGTGGGGGAATTGGAGCTAGAATGATTTTACTTCTGTTGTTCATTAAGCATAGTATTGTAAGGCACAAAGGCTAAAACTATTTTAGTAACTTAATGTTTCTTTCATTCTTGATTATCCATGCTGTGGTAGCACTCGAGAGCCACCTGTCATAGACCAGAGAGCTGCTAAAAGGCACCTTCAAACAGAAACAGAAGGTACCTCCTGCTCTGCAAGAATGCAAGGAATGTAACTGAGTTTGGAGCTTTGTCCTTTCAGAAGCTGCACGTTCACGCAGAACGCATTTTTTTTCTCAGTAGAAGATAGAGTATAACAGATGGGGAACTGAGGCACGTAGTGTCTCACTGATTTAGGTAACATCTTAGGGAAGGTCTCTAACAGAAAATAACCTAGTAGTCTCCTGAAACTAAGCCAATATCACAGCCTCAAGAGCATAAGAAATCTTAAGGCAACTTCCTCCCTAAAGCAGGAAAGTCATCAGATTTCACGCCATAGAAAGTGTCAGATAACACTAAAGACTAAAGGTCTAAAATTTATCAGAAGTCATTTCTGTGTTGGAATGTTCAAAACATAGGTGGCATGGCATGACAGCTATACTCACAGCTTTGCTTTAGGAAATTTCTTTAAATATCACCACCAAAAATCAGCATTTTTCAAGGTGATGAATAAGCTAAGTCTGAAATAAATCTGAAATTATTGTAGCTGAGTGAAAGGAATGCTTTATATGTTTTACTATAAAACCACAAATATAACACTTCACCACATTCTTTTGTGAGGAAGTTTCTATGAATTTTCCATACCTTAGGAAAAACACATTGTTCAGAAAATCCGCTGACTTTTAATCAGGCACTCCCACTTACTTTTGACGAAATTAAACTTAAATCAAATAAACAGTTATGCTTGAATCATATTACTACTTAAATATATGTTTTTATTCATAGACAAGCAGTACATTTACAGGAAACCAACATAACAAAGATGAAAACTATATTGATATATAAATATTTAACATAATTTTAATAAAAAATAATTTCCTTCCAGGATATGGTGGATGAAATAGAAATATTGTGTTTCCCTATATCAGGACTCATTTTCATACTGTACATAGATATGCTGAAGATAAATTGGGGAAATAATGCTCTGAAATAGCTGAAATGTCTGCAAAAAGTGATAAAGAAATAGAAATATCAAGAAAAATATTTTTTTCTTGTTCACAACAGAAAATATAACTTGCTGTGGAGTAATGCAGTATGGTTTCAACTAGAAGACTAAATGAATAAACAATAAAGCAAAACTCTTCACCACTAGTAAATTGTTTGAAACACTACCTCTAATGCAAGCATAGGATTAAGAAACCAGAGCTTTGGGTCAACAAGATGAATTGTGAGTACCCTATGTATGGAATAAAAATTCAGAGAGGATTAATAGAAAAGTTTGTGATAATGCACACAAAATTTACACTGGGCCAAAGCAGAGGTTTTAATCTACTACAGTTTTATGCAGTTTTACCTAAAGCATTCGTGTTTTGGCTGGAAGGTGGGGAGAAGGGCAAACTTTCAGCCTGCCCTTCCTTGATGGTAGTTTGATTGGAGCCAGAAATACTTGAGAACCAGCTGTCTCATTATTCATCCTCCCCCTGGGAAAGTAGTCCTAATGAGGAGGCATTCTTCTGTGGATTCCTTGCTCCTGCTGATCCACAATGCTACAGATAATGCTTAGATGGAAAAGGAATAACAACTAATTACAAATCTGGCTTTTGGCACCAACTTGGCACACAGTATTGATATGTCCTTTTTCTGGGAACAATGTGGTTACATGTATTCTAAAACTTGCAAAATCCCGGCATGCTGGTGTTTTTTTAGGACCTAGACCAGATATCAAAAATGGATATTGTCCCTATGGCAGCAGACACCTCAGAGCAAAAACGTATAGCTTCTGGAAATTGGAGAGCTAGTGCCAGAGCACCGTCTGAAACAGGAACACCTTATTCCCTTCCATGTTCATCACAAGATGATGAGAAATTAGTTTACTATGGCCTCAGGCCAGACCTCCGTGCCAATGAGTCTTACCAAAATGAGCCCCAAACCTGGCCCTATGGTGATCTTATTGATTTCAAAGCTGGTTGCAATGAGTTCTTGAGCAGTGAGCCAGCCTGTTGATTGCTTGTTTGACAAGAGTATCTCAGGCTTCTTGCCAAGAACCTGATCTAGGATTATAGCCAGACTAAAGCAGCCATTTGGGGATGTTTAGTTACTACACTAGAGACTGACCTCTAATGACTTTGGAAACATCAAACAACTGACAATGGAAAATCTTAAAAAAAAAAAAAAAAAGCCTGGCTTGGTCAATTATCCTCGTACTTTGCTTAGGAAGAAACAGGAATGCTGAAGCAGTTTTTCTCTCTAGGGAGGGTCTGACAGAGAACTAAGTCTTGGTAGAAACCCTTCTTTCCAGGGAGAGTCAGTCTGATTTTTCTGTAAATGCCCCAGGCTTCCTTACCAAGACTAGCCCCTAAGTATTAGGGATAGCCTAATGAGCAGAAAGCTGAACACATAACTGTGCCCAAAGCTGTGCCTCACTAAACCAACCATTTGCTTGCATACATTTGGAATTGATAGATGTAATTATCTCACAATAAGGCAACAATTTTTTTTATTATAATTTACAGGGCTAGAAACTATGGCATCCAAAGGGACATGCTTTTAGCTTGTACTTGAGAAGGAAGAGTTGCTTGTGACATACAGCATAAATAAATGTTGCGATTGCCTCCTTAGGGTTTTATTATCCTGAGCCTAGGTCTCGCACCACTGCAAAAGCAAAACACCATGAAAGTTACTGCCATCTGAAAAGTGTGGCTTTGTTGTAGAGAATATGACAAGACAGGTAGGAAAATGCACTGGATCATGAACTACTAATGACAAGGGGTGGGAACTGTAACAGCAGTTAAATGGGAAAGGGTGGATGGAGCGCACAAAGCTGGAATTGGCTACAAGATCTTTAATGCACTGCAGTAGGTTTAGCCAGACTTGGTGTATCACAGCTCCACTCAGACTGCAGCTGGAGGGAGTGCTTAAAAGTGAAAAACCAATAGCAGCTGTGATGAGTGGGTGTGTGAACAGATCTTAAAAACTTGGCTGGAATGAGCTGGAGAATTTCCTTTTTAGAGCTGTTTTGAAGGAAGACAAATCAGACTGGTGCTTTTTATTTGCTATGAAATGCCTTCTTACTGTTAGTAGTTCAGATGACCAGCTTGAAGAAGTAAATTAAGTTGGCTGACTGGAAGTAAAATAAAATAATAATAAAAAAAATCTTTCATTGTTTATCTCTTTTTTTTAGCAACTTTATGACTATTTGTCATAAGCTCAGGAGTAAGAGTCTTACCATGGTAAAATGGAGTAGTAGTATATTGTTCTTATGTTTAAATTAAAGATGTTTGAATTGAAAAGAATGAGCCACAAACTATAATTAGTGGTGTGCCCTATGTTTGTGCTTAGAATTTATGTATATGTTTTTAATATAAATAGGTAAATATAAAATACATATTCTGGTCTTATTGATGTATCAAAAATATTAACTTATTGCAAACTTAAAATTTCAGTCTCACAGTCTGTCCTGTATTATGTATTGTGATTAAAAGCTAGGAAATTAATGATGTGGTCTTTCACTACTCTATTTTTTTTTTTTCTGAAGCAAACATAACCTCCTCATAATGACTGATAAAAGACAAGAGAACGAGTCTTGCTTTCTGAATGTTGCAAATAGCCATTAATAAGTGTATCTTTCAGTGCTGTGTTCACTGCTTTCATTGCAAGCTGCATTTGTGAATTGTAAAGAACTTTGTCTTCAAGCTGTACTACACACAACAATTTTCTTCTGTTTGTTGACTGAAGAGACAGAAGAGTAACGTTTTTCTTCTGGGGTTTAAAAAAGCACCATGACATATGCCTACAAATACATTGCTAGATTTTAATTTTGCTCTGTCTTGTGAAAGTACAGATATAAAATATACATATGTATTTAAGAAAAAAAAGTCCCTGTGAGTAGCATTTAAGTTTCTCAGGCAGTATCAGCAATGTAACACAAGTGCTTAAGAAGTCTTTAACTATTTTGTGTCTTTTTTTGCCATTCCTTACTGGCCCCAACTGACTGCTTTGCACTAATCCAAAAAATATATTCCTCTTCTCATAGTTCTGTTGGTACCCAGCCAACTACTCAACAATTGAACAATGGCTACTCAACATTGAACATGATTAGTACAGTTTGTCTTTTTTTTTTTAAATGGAAAAGAACTTACTGATCTTTTTCCTTGAAAAATAATTTTGAAATGTTTTTCTTTGACTGGTTATGGGGGAAAAAACCTGCTGGTTCTGATAAGGAAATAATAAAATAATTCCCATCAAATGTTATGAATATTTTATATTTTTATATAAAATGCAGGTTTTAAAAGAGTCTAAACATGCAATGCAAGAACAAAGTTTGCAGTTTCCAGAGAAAACTATCTTAGCAAAATTCTTCTGAGAGTAACATCCATTTCTCACTTCACTTGGCATTTCCTCTCCATAAGCTACCTTTTTTTTTTCAACAGAATGTAAATGAGCAATATATTCAAAATACACTGACTTTCACTGTTTCAAAAGAAATAGTAGTAAGTTGAGAATGGGACTTATCACTTTTAGGTTATCAAAATCTTCTTAAGCTGTCATTTGTCTGAAATATTGATGAGGAATTCATAATAAATATGGCTGAGTACAAATCTTTTAAAGATCAAAGACTGTAAAAGTTCTTCACTGATGTGGAACTGGAAAAGATCTCTCATGTTAGAAGAATGATTAGAAAAAAAGTCACTTATTTTAATATATGATGAACTATTAGGAGACGTCTCTGCCATCTCTAATATTGAGGACAAATAAAACACTACTTACTTTTAAAATCTACAGGATGCCCAAATGTAGTTTGAGAAACCTTTTGGGATAAGCAGTACGAATTTCAAGGACATTGCAACAATCGACTCTGAAGGCCTTATCCAAAATCTGTGAGAATTGTGAGGGGTTTACATTCAAGTTAAAGCAACTAGTGATCCTCTAGATATATTAATGGCTGTTGTATTAACTCAGGAAACTGTCTTTCATCCAAGGTTTGAAATATTAGAAAAGATTAGACCTTTCAAAAATATTTCTTCAAGTACTCACATGTATGCTGAGGTAGTCTGTGCCTAATTCATGCCATCCCTAACTAGGGAACACTATAATCAGTGTTAAACTTAATTGTCCTGAAGCTGCCAGACATCCAACTGTTTTCTCTTCTCATTTTCCCATCTTTTCATTCCTAAAGCACCTATATCCCTTCATTGCAACACTGCAGTCATAAAGTTGTTAATGAAGACACTAACAGTAGAAGTCCCAGGACTGATTTGAGGAGCCCTACTCGTTATTGGCTGCTGGAGTTTGAACCACTAGTTGCAATTCTTTGAACATAGTAGTGCAGACAATCTTTCATTCATTGTCCAATTATCCAGCCTGTATCACACCAATTTAGTGATAGAAACTACAGAACAATGTGTTAAAGGCCTTGCTAAGTCAAGGTATTGTCCTGGTTTCAGCT